>JAEIFU010003939.1:0-22020 GCA_018904235.1 Lordiphosa stackelbergi | reverse complement strand
AGACCCCATGTGAAGAATTGCTAAGGCGATTGTATAATACACAATTTAATGGAAGTATTCGTAAGTTTGTAGAAGAACTAGAGAATAAGTCATTTATTATACAAAGTAAACTTACACTCGAAAATGATCATTCAGTAAACACACTTATACAGAAGTGCCTTGAACAATACAATAAAGGACGTTATAATGAGGAAACTTCCCGACCGGTTATTTATGACACTAGCAAGAAATGACATATCCACAGTTTTAAAACTAAAACAGGTAGCTCAGAAGGAAGGAGTGTATGACAATATCTTTTCTGATCGAACAAGAAGTAACAACCCAAATAGTCCGTCAACTTCCAAAAGTAATGAAAATCAAAGAAATAATGATAATCGCAAATATAAAGGGAATTATTCTACAAACTATAATCCACCTCAATCAACTCACGAAGGTAATCAAATAAATCAGAATCGTAGTGAAAGTAATCAGCAATTGAGACAGGAATTTAAACAAAAATTAAATCAGGGAAGATACCAAAACCCAAGTAATTTTCAACAAAGCCAAAATTATTCAAATGCTCCAAATCCACCGGTCAAAAGGCAACGTGAAAGTGGAAGTGGTCATCAGAAGATGGACACGTCCGAAAATTTTCATCAAACAGCCTCGGATTCGGAAACGGAAGAAGAAGGAGAACAACAAACCCGTACATAAACATAACCCTAAATAACAAAATATTAAAGTGCATAATAGATTCAGGGTCATCGATTAACATTATGACAGAAAACCATTTAGATTTCCCAACAAAAAATAATCAAATAGATGTACACACAATTAACGGCATAATAACATTAAACAAAAGCATTTCATTGAAGCCAAGCAAATTATGCCCAACACACCAAAAATTTTATTTGCATAATTTCTCACAAAAATATGACGTCCTACTTGGTCGACAATTTTTGAAAGATACCAATGCAATACATAACCATGGTACAGATACCATACTAATAAACAACTTCCCATTTCAAATGAAATATGAACATGAGGAAGCTAAAAATAACAAGGACGAGACCGCATATGAATGCCTTGATCCGCAAAAAATCAAAGACGAACATACAGTGTTCGCAATCAACAAAGAATTACACGAATGTAATGAGTTCCGTTTAGAACATCTAAACGAAGAAGAAAAAGAAATCTAACAAAAGTTCTGTTCGAGTTTCGAGACATTCAGTACAAAGAAGGTGAGAATTTGACTTTCACAAGTACAATTAAGCATGTCATCAAAACTAAACACGAAAAACCTATTTATAAACAACCTTATAAATATCCACAAACATTCGATGAAGAAGTCGAAAAACAAATAAAGGATATGCTAGAACAAGGCATAATTCGCAAATCAAACTCTCCTTATTGCTCGCCTATTTGGATTGTACCAAAAAAGCTTGATGCATCAGGAAGAAAGAAATACAGAATAGTCAATGACTATCGAGATGTAAATGAAAACACTATTAATGACAAATACCCAATCCCGATCATGGATGATATATTGGACAAACTTGGAAAATGTCAATATTTTACAACCATTGATCTCGCAAAAGGTTTTCACCAAATCCAAATGGACGAAAACTCAATTCATAAAACCGCCTTCTCAGGATTGGAAAATGCACCAGCAACTTTTCAACGTTGTATGATTAATCTTTTAGAAGATTTAATCTACAAGGATTGTCTTGTGTATATGGATGATATCATCATATTTTCCACTTCTTTAGAAGAACACCTGCAATCATTGAAAAAAGTTTTTGCTAAACTAAGAGAAGCAAATCTAAAATTGCAACTTGACAAATGTGAGTTCATGAAAAAGGAAACAGAATTCTTGGGACATATCATAACAGTAGATGGTATTAAACCAAACCCAACGAAAATTCATGCCATAAAAATTTTCCCATACCGAAAACAACCAAGGAAATAAAATCTTTCCTAGGCCTTTGCAGTTTCTATCGTAAATTCATTCCAAATTTTGCCAAAATAGCAAAACCAATGACTTTAAAATTAAAGAAAGGTTCGAAAATCAACATCAAAGAAACAGATTATATTCTTGCATTCGAAAAATTAAAGTTACTCATCATGTCAGATCCAATTCTGATATACCCAAATTTTGAGAAACAGTTCTCACTTACCACCGATGCAAGTAATATTGCCAAAGGTGCAGTATTATCTCAGGATCACAAACCAATTTGTTTTGCGAGTAGAACACTAAACGAACACGAAATTAATTACTCCGCAATCGAAAAGGAACTACTGGCAATCGTTTGGGCAACCAAATATTTTCGATCATATTTGTATGGTAGAAAATTAACAATATAAAAGAGCCTAACATGAAATTACAAAGATGGAAAATTAAATTAAATGAATTCGACTACCACATAAAATATATTCCTGGTAAAGAAAACCATGTAGCAGACGCACTGTCAAGAGTCAAAATTGAGGAAAATCTTTTAGGAGAAACACCTAGTAGTGTTGTAGGCACAGTCCATAGTGCTCAAGAAGATAACGAAAGATATATCCCAATCACAGAAAGACCAATTAATTATTACAACAGACAAATAGAGTTTGTCAGAGGTGAAGCAAACGAAGTAAAGACAATAAAATACTTCCATAAGACTCAAATTAAAATAGCCTATAAAGAAATGACAAACGAATATGCTAAGACACTAATCAAAGAATATCTGTGCTCTAAAAATAGTGTAATGTATTTCGAAAATGAAATAGATTTTGTTACTTTCCAAAATGCATTCATAGAAATTATCAATCCAGATAATTTAACAAAAGTAATGAGAACTTATAAAAAACTAATAGATATCCAAACATTTTCAGAATTCAAAGAAACCATTATCAAATCTTATAAGAAGTTATTACACCCAGGAATTGAAAAAACAATATTACTGTTCAAAGAAAAATTTTATTATCCTGATTATCAAAAGCTAATACAGAATATTATCAATGAATGTGAAATATGTAACATAGCCAAAACAGAACACAAAAACACTAAACTCACATATGAAATAACCCCAGAAGTCTTCAACCCTAGAGAAAGGTATGTAGTAGACTTCTACATGATTGATAATAAACAATTCTTATCTTGTGTCGATGTATACTCGAAATTCGCAGCATTAATCGAAATTAATAGTAGAGATTGGTTAGAAACAAAAAGAGCCCTTCTAAGAATATTCAATGAGATGGGAAAACCAACTGAAATCAAAGCAGATAAAGATTCAGCCTTCTTATGCGCAGCACTTCAAATGTGGTTACAATCAGAAAATGTACGCATAATAATAACCACTAGTAAAACTGGATTATCAGATGTCGAACGTTTTCACAAGACAGTCAACGAAAAATTAAGAATTATTAACAGCGAAACAGATCCAGAAAACAAAATTAATAAATTCGAAACAATATTATACGTATACAATCATAAAACCAAACATAACACAACTGGAAGAACCCCAGCAGATATTTTCATTTATGCCGGTACACCAGCATATTTTACACAAATTAATAAGATTACAGAAATAGAGAAATTAAATTAAAAACGAAATGAATTTGAGATTGACACTAGATACAGACAAGCACCATTAGTAAAGAGTAAAACAACTAATCCTTTCAAAAGAACAGGAGAAATAACACAAAAAGACAATAAACACTATGAAGAAAAGAATAGAGGCAGAAAGGTTACACATTACAAATCCAAGTTCAAAAAGAAAAAGATAACTAATGAGAGCAAATACGATAATTCCAGATTACCAGCAGTCGGTCAACCGAGCCAAGATGGCGCAACGTAAATTAACATCATTTTTAATTCTATTTCTAGCAATATGTTATGTTAGAGAAACTAAGTCTCAAGATATAGAAGTTAACCAAATCCAAGCAAAGAATGGATATTTAATTTTTAAAACAGGTTACATAGATTTACCAATAAATTACGAACACCATATTTTAACAGTGAATATTACTAAAACTGAGCAAATTTACAACGACCTCGTATATCAAAATGAAGAATTTAAGAAATATGCACAAATAAAATATTTAACAGAAAAGTTAGAAAGAGAAATGAATGGTATTAGAATCACAAAACGAAGCAAATGAGGACTTGTTAATATTGTAGGAAAGCTTACAAACACCTATTTGGCACTTTAGACCAGGACGATAAAGAAGAATTAGAAAGCAAAATTAACGAACTATCTGTTAGAAATATTCAATCAAGTGATTTAAACCATGTGATTGATGCAATTAATCACGGTATAAATTCGTTGAATACGATAAACCAACAAGATCAAAGACTTGCTATCCACATTTTTAATTTACAACAATTCACGGAATACATAGAAGACATAGAGTTAGGTATGCAACTAACTAGACTAGGTATTTTTAACGCAAAATTGCTAAAACATGATTCATTACTTCATATTAATTCAGAAAAACTCTTGAACGTAAAGACATCAACATGGTTAAAAACTACTAAAAACGAAATCTTAATTATATCCCATATTCCACGCGATATCATTAAACAGCCGATTTTTGAAATTTTGCCATATCCAGACAAAATAACAAAATCCTAACGGAAAAAATTCAAGATAAATATTTTATTCATAAAAATAAAGTCTTCACAGTCACCTCTAAGAACCTAGTTACCAATAAATGCATTATAGGTTTATTAAACCAAGAATCAACTTCGTGCAGATATACTAAGATGCACAAAAACCTCGCAAAGTCTGAGTTTTGGTTTTGCGAAAGCCATTCAATTTTGAATCAAAGCTAATTGTTCAATAATTGGCCTCTGAATTTGTGCTTTTAATCTAAATGTGGTAGGGTTGTATTCGTGGGTTAATTATTAAGTAGTTCAAAAATAACATTGTTAGCTATAGGTACAATGTTTCTAATTAGTAAGAAAAAGTTTAATTATTAAGGAGAAAACCTATGGATTTTGATTAAAAAAAAAAATTTTTTTTTTTAATTGTTAATACTGGCAAAACAGAAGAACAAGCAAGAGAATTAAATAAAATTGTTCAACAGAAAAATAACCATAAAGGGAAACAACATTATAAAGGCTTTTAATTGTTCAATTCAACTTGAAGACGTAATACTTACAAACACAATACTAGACTACACCCAAACAATTTATGTGAACAACAATGTACCAAAATTAGACCCACTATCCTAGTTTCAAGCAAGAGAAATAATTCAAGAACACACACACAAAAATAATGTATTTCAAATAATTATTATAACCACCCTAATTATAATTTTCATTATAATATTATTGTATGTTATCTATAAATTTAGAGCAATACCGCACAAAATAATTGTAAAATATAAAAATCAAGCTGAACAAATTCCTATTGAATATTATCCTACACCAAAAGTGATGGAAAATGAAAATGTATGAAATCCGATCTTATTCACACAAATTCCCGCTTGAGGACAAGCTAAATTCAAGGGATGGGGAAGTCACATATTCATACTACACCAAACCCCCACTCAGATTTCATACATTTCCTCATAATCCACAAGAACAATAATAAATCACGCATGACAACAACTTTAAAATATTAACCATGCAAAACCATGCACACATAAACTTAAGCATTGGAATTCAAAACTATTAAAATATTCCCAGTAGAAATAACAATTATGGCGAAGACGCATAAATACGACCCCTTCACCATAATCGCTCAATACCAAGAACAGAGGGTCGCACTCACAAAGAACAGATAAGGGAGAAAAAGCCTTTGAAGAACTTCATTCTCAAAAAGCACAAAACCAGCCCATCGTTTATATTAAAGTCTTAGTATATTCAATGGAATCTTTCACTTAAGTTATTTGATATTTGTAATAGAGAAAATCGTTTTATTTTTTATACAAGTGCATTGTCGAATATCTAATTATAGGAAATATATTCAAATAAAAACCACGAGCTTAGAAACTAAAAAGAACTGACATTTTTAATTATTGGCCGAATTTAATAAGACCAAAACGACAATACAATATGGATTAATTATATTCAACTACTGAAGTAACTTTATCTGCCGACCGACTGGGAGCACATTTACCTGGCGACCTATGAGCCAATACTAAGAACCTGACCATCCCCTAACGTGGCACCGATAAATACTTCTTTCAAAACAAACAAACCTACACTGTTAGTTTAAAAGATTTAGTTATAAATAAATGTATTACAGGAATACGAAATCAAGTTTCCACATAATGCAGCTCAAATTAGGCCCCCGCACACAGAAAGCGGAGCGGAGCACGCCTATCCGCTTTTGAAATCAAACACACTGAGTACATAGAGAGCGCGCACTAGCAATGCGGAGCGGAGAGTGGCTTATCCGCTGTAAACAAGAATGCTTGTTTAATCCGCTCTTCCTCTGCCAATTTATTAGTAAAAGAATGTTCCCTGCTGAATTGTGGAACAATCAAAATAAAAATTATATGCAGAGGAAACAAATGGTGAAACTATTTTTTATATATGATAAAAATTTGATATAAATTTTTTAAAAATAGAAATTTTTATACAATTTGGCAAAAAATATTCGCTTTCTGGTCGATAACAATGCCATATACTTAAATAAACAGTTTCATATTAGTACAAAAAATAGAAAGAGAATGCGTCGCTTGTCAAGAAAATAACTCCATTGTAACGTCACAGAGTCAGATACAAAATCTGTCGACATTTTTTAAAATGTCTGCTGCGGTAACGAAAATGAATTAAAATTATACCAACAATTATATTAAATTATATTGAAAGTAAACAACTCAAATTCTCAAACAAAGACTTGTCTGTCAATCCACTACACAGACTCTCAAAGTTATGCGCATACGAAATGGAGCAAGTGTTTGGACTACCTTGTATTCATTGTGTAATGGTTTCATATTGATACTAAAAATTTAATGAAATGTCAAAAACTACCGTTCTACCAACAAAATAGTTTTGGGAATATTGGTTTTGGGAATGCCAAACCATCCATTTTGCCGCTTTGAGGTAGTCTCTAATGTACAATGTGGTAGTAAAAGTTTCTGTAGGATCTTTTTGTACCTTCATAAAATCTTTCAGAAAATAATAAACAATGTTCAAGACTGAAATCATTAATGTGGACCGAAATTATGCGAAACAAGTAATAATATTAGGTCGCAATAGGGACGGGATGGGATAAAATTTAAAATTGGAGTTCGAGATCCAGGCGGGGTAGTCTTAAATTCGATTATATGCGATAATTAATATTTATCAACATATTATTGTTTTAAAAATAAATTGCAAATAGATTTGGATTTAGATTAAAAGGGAAAATTAAATTCAAAAGGTTCAAATGTTTAAATTTTTCATGCATTGTCGGATCGAGTTATCAGATAAAAAATTGGCAATTGGTTTGAAATACTTAAGTACAATCCATATTTTTTTAACAGACTTCTTCTTCTTGACAGTGTGGCAGCACTTTTTAAAATGAAAAAATTAAGATTATTTAAGCCATTAATTAAATATAAAAATGTTGTATTAATACAAAAACAAACACATTAATAAGAAGAATTTGGAAATCAGCTCTCCGTTTGCTTTCCGCTCTCTGTGTACGGTAATTACCAAGCGGAGCACAGATTATCTGCTTCAAGGCTGTGCTCCGCCTATCCGCTTGAAGCAGATAATCTGTGCTCCTTAGGGCTGAAGAAATCCGCTCTCAAATTATGAAGTAAGAAAAGGGAGAAAGCTTTTTGAACTTCAGTCTCAAAAAGCTCTTATAGTTTTTACTATGCAATTTTCCCTAAGTGAACGTGACATAGATGCTGAATGTAGCCTATGCCCCCTGCCACCAGTTCAACAAGCATAATCACCTCGATTAAAGTTGACCCCAGCGTCACTTTGTTGGCCTCCGACTTATCGAAGCATCCCGATGCGAGCCTCCCGCCGTCAGAGCAAACACAGGACGGACCCTGTGCTCCTTCTGAGGAGCAGAGACCTTCCTCGCCCTGTTGTGTTTCTCAAGCCGCCAATCCACGAGATTTCCGAAGAGCCAGAGTCTCCACAGTTCACTACCCTGTTTTCGCTTTCGGGTGACCACAACTAGAAGACCAGCGATCCACCATGGACCGTCCACCCTGGGACCCAACGCCGCCTGCTAAAGCTACGTGTACGTTTGGTACCATCAGTGACCAAAACCTACAATGTTTTGTCTTATTACAGGAACGTTTGAGGTGTCACCGTGTCGCTGCTGAACGCCAGAGTCCTCAAAAAGCCAGTGCCTGTCACCGATTGTCAGGTGGCTTTTCAGGTGACCCTCCTCAGTGCAGTTTGAGGCCACCACCAAAACTTCAGCACTTCTTTTTAATAGCTGAATCTGATACCACTAACGTGTTGGGTTATCAATTTTCTTTCTCGCCATGAAGCAACCGTGGATCCTAAGACGCCTTCGCCTAAATTCGCCTGGGGATCGGCTCAATTCCATGCCCCCAAAATGGAACTTCCCAGCCTTTTGTATACCACGGCCAATATCAACATTCACATACAAGTTCACTCTGAAACGCAGGAACAGAGATCCCTCATTATGCCGGAATGTGAAGTCCATTCTGAACTGTCTACTTATATATGTGCATAAGCACAGCCACGACATAATATATTTTAGCCCTTAGACTTTTGATAAACTAAATAAACAGTCAGATTTGCCTGGTCGTGCGGTCAATTACACCACGAAAATTGTTTGAGTTCTTTGTTCGACTTGAAACATATTACACCTATCATATCGAACGCCTCTAGCAAAACGACATCAATAGTCTATGCCCACTGCATAGAAACGCCAAAGGCCCTGCAACAAAAACGGCTTATGTGGATTGGCCCGCCCGCTATCGAGGACCTTCACCACGCTTCCTCGGTCAGGAGTCTCGAGTCTTATATGGGGGTAATGTAAAGAACCTCTGCCTAGCTTCGCTACTAGTCCACGGGTGTTTCAGCGCTAAGGGATGTATCAAGTCATATATATGTGATCAAGACATCGGTGACCCCCCATGACATGTTCCTAACCTATCTCTCTAGTTTTTCGTCTCGAAATGCACTAACGTGCCAAATAAAGATTTGTCTGAATTGTTACTACTAAATTGTTGGACAGCCGCCCTTTCTTTGGGATAAAGTGCACCTATTGGTTAGTGGCCTTCAGCTTCCCGCGCAAGATACCACATGAGCACATCGACCCCCTACCCCACCGACAAAACCTCTACGCTCATCATGAACCACACTTTGTTGCGATCAGCGGAAACCAACTAAAAATAAACACCCACGCAAAAAACCGTCTCTAAATGCCTCAGTAGTGCAGTAGCAAATAATAAATTAACAGCCTAAAATAAAATTTCAGTCGTTGACAACCAGAAGAAACAAAGCAACGTTTGCGGATTTATTACACCCCACATAGATAAAACCCCCCTCGGTACCATACATACCAATCCCTTTCACTCACAAGTGGACGATCCGTCAGCTTTAAGACCTCTTGATCACTTCCCCCGTTTGGCTTGGATGTTAACTGCCGCATAAAGAACCATGATCAAAACCGTGATGTTGGTTTTAATAAAAACGTAGAGCTACAATATTTCAACATTTGCTATAAAAAGAATCATCAGTATTAAGTTACAGTCGCCTACATACATATGTACTGTAGATTTTTTGTGCATTAAATATATATAAACCACAATTGTAACACTTAGTTGAATGAACAATGTAGCGAACATGAAATATGATCGTCCACTTATGTGTGATGATATTGCTAGGTCAGCTAACTTCAATGAGCCACAAAGGCAATACATATAGACATTAGACTTTCGGATTTCAAAATACCGGGCGGAAAAAGTTTCGTTTTAGTCCCAATAGATATAGTAAAAAGTTTGGCAACGATCAGACTTCATTTAGTAAACGCGCGCTCGCCCTCAAAATCGGAAATTTGAAATATATGAGAAATAAAGGGGATGAGTTTCGGATTTAATCTCTCAAAACTCTGAAAAAATTTTATGTGGTAATTCTTTTTTATGTTTTTAGGGGGAATATCATAGCAACATTTTATATATTAATGTTGCATATTTTGAGCATAAACTTGGTCAAAATCATATCAAAACAGAACATTTTACCTTTTTTTTGGAATTTTTTCGAAGAATTATTAATATATACGAGATTCTGATTTTTGTGTTTGCCTAGGCAGTAAAACTATCGTTTTGTTTCCAATAGATATAATAAAAAGTTTGGCTGCGATCGGACTACATTTAGTGAACGCGCTCTCGCCCCAAAAACCAAAAATTTTAAATAAACTGGACACCACGTTACATGGTGCTTACAACAAGAGTCAGGAACCTTGATTAACTCTATTAGAGAAAAATCGCCTACATACACATATTTGTAAAAAGAAAGATATAATAAATATAAGAAATACACACAGTTCTAAGTAAATTTACGCTGAAGTAGTCCTTGCTCATGGGAGAAATATAGTTCAGGCTAAAATGTTGAAGACTTAAGTCTAGGTTAAGTTAAGGAAACCTTAACAAGAAGTAAAAATAATCTATAAATAACACTACAACTAAGGCAGTAGATAAAAACCAAAACCCATCAAGAAAACAGCAAATAAAACAATGCTCCCGAATTCTGATTCTCCGCCTCCCCTTGGGCCTTCGAACAGCAACCCCCAGGATGTGTTCAACTCATTACGTATACCTGTTGTCATTCTTTTCCTCCCAACATATAAGGGAAAACCTAAATACTCTTACTAATTCATCAGGTCATCAGTAATAAAATTGAGGGAAGAGCTAACGATGTGCTACTCTCGGCAGGAACTCGTTAAAATTCTGACGAGATTAAACAATCTTGTATAACAAATTTTGCGGACAAACGAGAGGAATCGTCTCTCCTATACGAAAGGCCCTTTCAGTGACCCGGCTATATGAGGAAATGTCTAAAATAAAGACGACCTCGACACACGAGAAGTAGGATCGGTAATTTCCAAGGCTAAGAAATAATCCTACAATATGGTATGCTTCAATACATTCGTGGCATGAATCAGGGGACTGCTAGGTACTTTTCTTAGAGCAATGAAGCCAACGTCCCTCAGAGAGACATACGATGCGGCAGTAAAAGAAAGGGACATTTACTTTCAGGAGCGTAAAAGAAAATTTCAGTTCTAATGATTAGATAACTAGGCAATATGATGATTAGCGACATGACAAATGGAAATACAGTACTCACAATAATAGTTATAACTCAAACCCGAACAGACCAGCAATTTTACCTAAGTCAGAAGCCTTACGAAGCAGACGACACTAATAGAGATAAGAAACCAATATACCTGTCATACTTATTGATTCGCCTTTTGGAAGGGAATTAAAGTTTTTGATCGACACCGAATCATCAAATTCATTTTTAGATCCTAATTTTACAACAAAGTCAAATAGAAGGCCCCTCGAGAAATCGATGGTACTCAAAACAGTTCTCAGCCTTCGAGAATGGGTAGAATTTCCCGTATTGGAGGAATTCCAAACGAACGGCAAATTATGCTTTGTGTTATAAATTTCACGATTTTTTCGATGGACTTATTGGATAGGACATCTTGAGGCAATTAGACTCCAAAAAATAGATGTTGAAAATCTTGTACTAGAAACGGCTATAACCACGCTACTAAATTTTCTTCGTGATCGAAGGTACACCAAAGTTAATTTACCAGAGGCCGGAATTAAGGCTGTTCTTCCAGTGTCAGTCAGCGGAATAATGGCCCATTTCTTTGTGACCAAGCGGAAATATCTTCAATCATATTTATAACTGAAGGGTTGTACCCAGCAAACGCTAATATTTGCTATATGGAAGTAACAAACTAGAGCGATCAACCACTAGAACCACTGGACTCAAGATTAAGGAGGAGGAATTCGCCTTGACGACGCGAAGGACATGTCCAAACTAAAAGAGTTATGCTCATATTTCAGCACACTATTTTATGACGAAGACAAAAATTTGATATTAACCAACTTGATTAAACATAACATTTCAACAACAGAAGACGTGCATACGAAACCATTTAGGTAAGGACATTTTAAAAGAGTACAAGTAGGCAGACAAGTAAACAAGTTGCTGGAACAGGATATTTTCAGGACTAGTTATTCACTTTGGAGTGCCGCGGTGTAGCTAGTTCCAAAGATGGAAGGCAACAATCAGGAAATAATTTGGAGATTAGTGGTGGATATCAAAAAGCTAACCGAAAAGACAATAAAGGACAAATACCCGATGGCGGTAATCAATGAAGTGCTTGATAAAAAAAAGAAAAGCAAAGTATTATCCGCTCTAGATTCAGCAAGTGAATACTGTAGTGAGTTTATACATATAATACATTTCCATACAAATATGTAGCATTTATGTTGCATACGTAAACATATATAAACCAATGCACTCATTTCAAGTGCTAATGTAACCTGACACTCCTTGTGAACACCAGTCAGCTAACGCTTGTATACTGCTAACTGTATGTGCATGAACCCACTGCTCGCTCATTGAAATATAATTACTCAGCACTTATGCTACATTGTCAACCGTAAATATATACATACATACATTTATATGCTTAAGAAAAGACCTGCAGCCAGCCAGCGTAGACACATAAGAGATCAGAACCTTTTTGCCTTAACAAAAAGCAAGACGGCGTTTGCCTGCGGCTCGCCGGTCATTTATTCCTTTTACTTTAATAAAACGACGACTGAAAATCCTGCCTTACTGATTTGGGGCTATAAGATGGATGAACCTGGATAAACCCCCTCCATAATACCATCAGATAGAAAAGTTCAACATTTTTGGTATATGGAGGCCCATATACGCCCCAGCGACATTCTAAAGGGTTATGGACAATGTTCTAAGTGACCTTGTGGGTAAATGTTGTTTAGTATATTTGGACATTAGTATTACAATGCTGGACGAAGCAAACTTGATATTACAAATACATAAATCTGAGTTTCTGTAAAAACAGTTACAATATTTGGTAATATTGTGACAAGCGAAGGCATAAAGCCGAATCTAAAAAAATTGGAGGCTATAAAAAAATTTCCGATTCCTAAAACAAGAAAACGTATTAAACCTTTTTTAGGTTTGGTCGGGTATTAGAGAAGGTTTATTAAGGACTTTGCAAGTATTTCAAAACCCTTTTTCTATGCAGTTGAAATAAAAAAAATCTGTTACCATAAGTCAAGAATTTTTTAACACATTTGAATTGTGTAAGACGCTCCTTTGCAATGAACCTCTTCTTCAATACCCGTACTGATGAGTTTCAATGAACCAAATTCTAAATTGGTTCCCTGAAGACTCCGACCTTACATTATAATTTTAAGGTGATTTCCAAAACGTAGTAGCACACGCCTTAAGTAGAATAAAAATAGAAGTAAACGCCAATGAAGGAGAATCATGGGAGGGGACAATGGTTGGTACTATACATTTAAGCGCTGAGAAAACAAACGAGTATATATATATTTCACAAAACCGATTAACGAACACAACGTTCAGTTGATATTTTCAATCGACCCAGAATCAAAGTGAGCGAAATTCGAGCACACATTCGGTTGAAGCCCGAGAGAGTTTTGTTTTTATTGTTTCGGTCAGTGACGTTAGCAGAGAAAACTGAACATTGTGTTGAGAGTTATTTCAGAGCTATGAAAAACAGATAACCATAACAGAAACCGTAACCGGAACAACTTGATTATAATGACCGTAAACAATATTTGTTTCAGTTCGTAAGCGATTAGTGATCGTGCGAAACTGAAAATAATGACATTTTATTATATTTTTAACTCTGAAATAAAAATAATCAAATAACTAATGATTACACTGTTCTACAGCTAAAAGTATCCTGAGCATTTTTATCTAATTCCTGTGAGCCTACTCATGCTGATTACGAGTTGGTATGTCAAAGCCATATCTTAGTTTCCGTTTCCAAGATATTCGCGAAAAACTAAATTTCCGACTTCTTGCCGACTTCTTCACTAAGCAATAATTGCTGATTTTATGAAGCTTATAGGATAGTACACATATCAATGCAACTGAGAAAAATCATACACACCATATAAGTATTGCCAATGGTGTCGAAACTGGCCTTCAAAGTTAAATTTTACTTGATTTATAGCAATTTTATCAACCTAAACCGTTTGCTACTGCTATTCTATTTGTCGGACATTTAGTGGCGCCATATCCTCATATAGTTCAACATATGCACTAATTATGGTAATTTTTTCGCAATTTTGTCAGGACCGCATGCAAAGTTACAGCCTGTAATATGCGAAAATCAAGATTTAAATTTATGGGAGGAGAACTAGATTGCCACCCCAAATGTTGATGGGAGTTTTAAAAAGGCAACTTGATATAGCATTAGCTTAGCTTAACTTGGTGTGACGAACTGGTGCCAGCTTGCACAGAACAGAAGCGACTGGAGAGCATTAATTGCAGAGGCCGAGACCGTCAAACGGTTGTGACGGTCAATAAAGAAGAAGAGGAAGAATTGGATTGGTGCGGCGGGCTTGGTACCCACCACCGTCAAAAGAACTTCCCGCCCGCAAACGATTAAGGGACCACGATTTGAGGATATGGACCTAGAACGTTGACACCATCAACAGGGAAGCTTCTGATATCCTGTTAGTGAATGTCCTCGAGAGATATTCTTACGTTACTATCAGAAGAATTACTCTGTTTCTACGGGCTCAAATCAAAAATTGCATTATAAAAGTCGCCTATAATATAGCTCAGAAGTATGGACATTAACAGCAGCGGATGAGGCAGCTATAAAACATACATCGGCGCATAAAACAGCAGCGAATGCGCTGGATAGGACATGCTACCAGTATGGATGAACAAGCTCCAGTAAAACATGTGTTCAAACGGAAGGCGAAAGACGAAAGCTGGGAAACCAGTATTTTTAAAACTGAGATGTTAAAAAGACCAGGTTGCGGATAACACATTGCAATAAATATCCTATGCTTTGGTGCCTGTTAATCTCCCATAAACATTTGGGGTGACAATCTTGTTCTCCTCCCATAAATTTAAATCTTGATTTTCGCATATAACAGGCTGTATGTTGAACTATATGATGATATGGCGCCACTAAATGTCCGACAAATAGAATGGCTTGTAGCAAATGGTTTAGGTTGATAAAATTGCTATAAACCAAGTGAAATTTAACTTTGAAGGCCAGTTTCAACACCATTGGCAATACTTATAAGGTGTGTTTGATTTTTCTCAGTTGCATTGATATGTGTACTATCCTATAAGCTTCATAAAATCAGCAATTAATGCTTAGTGTGGCCTACAAATTTCTAGAACGGCAAGAAGTCGGAATTTTTAGTTTTTCGCGAATATCTTGGAAACGGAAACTAAGATATGGCTCTGACATACCAACTCGTAATCAGAATGAGTAGGAGCGCAGGAATCAGGTGAAGATTCTCTGGATACTTTTCGCTGTAGAACAGTGTAATTAAGGCATGGGAAAAACTGTCTCCTAAAAATTTAAAAACCAAGTAGGATCTATGAGTTAATTAGTGCTAAAGGAGGTTACACTCATTATGAAAGTGAATAAAAATATATTAATTCGTTCATATTTTTCTATAATTTATGTAATTCAATAAAGTGCGGCTATAGTATTGCACCGCTCACAAAACGTTTAGATAAGCGAATTCCGAAAAAGAATTCTATTTTTATATTATCGCCGCCAAATGCCGGCAAGAATTTTTTTTTGACGCCATTTGCCACTACTGTATTAATTACGGTCAAATGGGTAATTTTAATAGATATTGTACTTTTCCGTTAATGGAATGTGTTGATCGTCGCGTCATCCTTTGGAACGAACCCGTCATGGAACCAGCAGCAGCCGAAACTCTGAAGTGTATATTAGGCGGGGACACATGTAATGCGAAAGTTAAATACCAAGGAGACGTCGTTATAATGAGAACACCAGTAATCATATTATCAAATAATGATATTTTTCCAAAAACGAGGCATTTAGAAGTCGTATGTTCCATTTCAATTGGCGACCTGCTAGTTTCCTAAAGGAATATAAATTTAAGCCAAATCCTTTATGTATATATCATTTATTCAATAAATATAAACATTTATGGTAATTTAATTTTTAGATCTTCGATTTCCTGAGTCGACAAAGACGTACTCGTCCAGTTCCTGTGTACTACACTGCAAAAACAAGATGCAGCTATGGTATTGCTCCAAAGTTTACCACAGAATATCCGCCTGAGGCCAAGATCATTTCTTAATATGGGAAGTTCACATATTGCCCACTCCATTTATACTATACTCTTATAACAAACTAACGCCCTCACCATTAAACGTGCCTAAGGGCCCTGAAACTTGATAAGCATATACACATAAACAATTTTAAGCGCAAACCCAGACTTTTATCAATTTTAACAAGAATCCGTGAAAATCGAAATCCAAATATTTTTGGTGACCATAACAATTCTAGTGACTCAGACATAAACACAAAACATTCAGACCAAGATCAAATTGCTGATGCGGCTCATGTTTAGGCTCACGGAATCACCGCTTACATATTAAAATGAGAAAAAGAGACAAAAACTTTTTGACTTCAATCTCAAAATGCTCTTAGAGTCAGGGTCTAACTTGATATTTTGAATGCGACGGTCATTTTAGTATTAAAATATTCAATGTAATCCTTTCAGACTTAAAGGAAATTATATTTTTTTGTTAACTTAAAATAGTGACACTCCAATTAAATATATTTGAAACAAGCGCTTAAAACTCAATTTTATATTTTGTTTTTGTTCAAAACTCAGTTCAATACAAAAGAAAACTATTCTCACAGAAAACCGAATGAGTTTTGTTACAATTTCTCATTCTCTTACTCAAACTTCAGCAAGTAAACAGATGTTTCCAAAACTGACTGATTGCCTGGTGTTTTAATTTACGGCAGATATGATCTTGCTGACGCTCTACTGTGTTTGGGTCATTTTTATAACAATTGTTGTCCCCAGCAAATTTCGACAACTATTTATGGTTATATGTAGATCAATGTGTATGTACTCACCCGTCTTATGTTGGTGGCGCCAGCAACGACAGATGAAACTGCATTTGTTAATTGATGGGATTGCAAAAATTTACCAGAAACAGCAACAAGATAATCAAAACAAATAAAATAAAAAAAAATTAATATTAGGCAAAAATTTCCCTTAGCAACAGCCCAGGTCTTATAACATTCCAGCTCCCCTCAACTTCTAAGCCTAAAACTGCCTCCTCTCTCAGCTACTTCCAAGGTCGGCGATCTGTTGTTAGGCGTCTAATTCGCTTTCGTTTGCAAAAATTGTGATATGGATACTGCTGACTGGCGCCTGGTAAAGTAGCCATTGATTGTTGTTACTCCAGTGAGAGTCAATTCGCCGTGTATACGTTGTGGAACATCAGCTGTCGAACGCCTTCTGAAATTTAGGTTTTAGCTGGGGTCCATTTCTAAGATGCGGAGAGTAAACTTGCCTGTTTTTTATCCTTTACCTAAATATATACGAATATAAATTTTTGTATACAAATTTTGTCGTTCAGTTTGACCACCACAAATGTTTTCAGCTGTCGGATTTGATGTCTTTCGATTTTGTTGAGTTTTATAATTATTTGTTGTTTCTGGCTTGGGCAAAAAAACACGCACAGCCCTTGAAGTTGGGCCTAGTGCCGGTAACAAATATGGTTTTGCATTCTTTCCTTTTGTTGATAGAACTTTGTAAAAAAGTATCTACACACAAAAAAAAATTAAATTAAATAAATTCACTTTTGTGTATTTTCCGCACAGCATAGAGTCAACCTTTTCTACGAGACTCCATTTGACGACTGTCAAGCTGATCGCTTGCTTCATATTCTTATTTGTGTTCGCTGGCAGTGGATCTTCGGCAACTGACTGGGCGAAGCAATACAGGCACCTCCGAATAAGGCGGTTTCTTGACAACAAAAAATAGGCGCATTTAAAGAGGCTCGTATATGCCAAGCGTTGTGTATACACAAAATATTGATGACAAAATACGACATGCTACTGAAAGATAAGAAACAAAAGATAAAAGATCGCCAATATATATAATTAGTAATTTAATAATGCACTGAATAAAATAAACGATTTTCTTTATTATAAATGTCCACTAACTTAATATGAAGGTCTACTCAATGGGCGTATTCAGCAGGTAATTTCGATTTACGATTTATGATTAATGATTGCCGATTTTACCTGCTGAATAGAGTGATTTCCGATTGCGATTGGTAAATTTGACAATCATGTTTGCTGAGCTGGAATCTAAAAATAAAGTACGATTGGTGAGACCGTTTACCGATTGCTCGGCCAACTGTTCACACAAAACTGCAAGTAAACTGACTAACTGACAGCGCTAAAAGCAAAAAAAAAACTTGTGCACAAAAATGAATTATGAAAACTTAAATTCAGTTTCTCTGTTTTTTTGTGAGAATGAAGACTCTTATATGGGAATAATTGCTGATTTGCTCTGCGAGCCACCAATTCATAGCCGCTATTGGGCAAATGGAAAGCTCAAAAGAAATCGCATTCGCTCAAAATCTTTCTATGAGGACACAGTTCCCAGATATAAAATGGACCAATTCAAGCAACATTTCAGGATGTCACGCACAACTTTCGAGGTGCGTTTTATATACTTAAACATGTTCTATTCACATTGCATGATAATTGAGTCCTATCAACTTTCCGTTTTGCAGGCACTTCTCTCTGTAATAGCAACTGAAACGGCACTTACAGAGAAGGAACCAATTGCAAATGTATCCTTACCAAAGAAGATGCTTTTTTCAATTTGGCTACTAAGTAAACAAGAATCTTTTTCGTCCGTTGGTGATCGATTCAACATTCCAACAAGTTCTGGCCACCAAATATTTTACTTTATAACGGGGACTCTATCTAGGCTAATGCCCAAATATGTGAACTGGCCAAATGACTCCCAACAAGCTTTAACAGCACAAATGTTTGAACAAAAATCGCGTGGAATTCCAGGAGCAATTGGGGCAATTGATGGATGTCACATTTGCATTAAGCAACCTGTAGGAAACGCCACAGATTACTACAATAGAAAGCAAGTTCATTCACTTATTCTTCAAGGCGCATGTAACAACAAATGCCGATTTTTAGACGTAAACATCGGCCAGCCAGGAAGAATGCACGATGCTCGGGTATATCGGTTGAGCCCTTTATGTACAAAAATTGAAAGCGAAACTGACCCGCTTATACCAAGGCACATGCATTTGTTAGGAGACTCCGCGTACCCATTGGGTATTAATTTGTTAACCCCATATCGTGATAATGGACACCTAACAAGGGCACAAGTTAGATTCAACATTAAATTTTCCTCAATACGGTCCGTTATTGAACGGGCGTTTGCTTTGCTTAAAGAAAAATTTTGTAGATTGAAGTATCTAGATGTGCAATCGCCAGAAGTAGCAACATCTATAATAAGCGCTTGTTGCATGCTCCACAATTTCATTCTGATGAACAACGATACTGCTGGCCCAAGTGATGAAACTTCCCAAGAACCAGAATTAAATGATTATTTAGAGCAGCACCTTTTACGATCATCTGAGGCATCTTGCAAAAGAGATGCTATTAAAGAAATGCTGTAAAATTATGAAAATATTTTAATAAAAATTATTGTTGGTTTTTAATATTGTCAATTTTTTCTTTAATGCTGATTTAATCCTTTTTATTATTTGCCTTTGCAAATTCTTCAATGTAAAGCTCAAAAAGCTCATTTTTGCGCGCTTGATTTCATTGGATTTCTCCATGGCCTCTCTGATTCCACGCAACTGCTCGTTTCGCTCACTTTCAACGTCCAGTATTGCTTTCGTTTGGTAGTAACGTGCACGTTGAGTACTGGCCTTTGCTTTTTTTGATTCAGCAGATGGTAAGTTCCAATTTCCATAAGCCATGCGCTTTTGACCACATGAATTTATGTTTTCGCCACTGGCTGAAGTGGACGTAGACGATAAGGTGCAATCAACAACAGACCCCGGATCTGCAACTTCCTCAGTGGTCACTTCGTAAAATGGTACAGTTGCTTCTACAACATCTAATAGTTTGCGATGCTGCTCTTCGTTTTCATCGTCGGTCACAAATGAAGAAATGGTTTGGCAGCCAGCGACTGTTCGGTTCTCGGCGAAGATTTCCTCCATTTCACTAAAGAACTCCCACTTGATGGTACCTTGACCGGTGCTTCTATGTTTGAGGCGGATGGTGTCATAAGTGTGTTTTAGGTTTCGAAACTTCCGCTCAACCTTATCCACGTTAAAGCCATTTAGCACAGTCTCTTGCATTTGGTTGAGGATTTTTCGCCAAATTGTTTTCTTTTTTATTTTTCGGTCCCGAAAACTATGCCTGTTTTCCTTATAAAGGTGCAAGAGGAGCCTAACAGCGCTTTGACTCCACTTGATATCCTCGGCTAAAAAGATTATTTCTTTACATAAATCTCTTTTTATTTTCAATTGCTTACTTACTCTCTCCGCGTGTATCCATTTTAAAATGTAAAGTGTCAAATGTATTTAATACTAAAGCCTACCATTTTCTAGTGTGAATGTATTTTTGAACAAATGTACTAATGCCAGAAAATGCCTAAACCTAAGCAATCAATGTTATTCAGCAGAGACTTCTCAGCAATCTCAAATCGTAAATCAGTAATCGCTAATCGGAATTACCTGCTGAATACGCCCAATCTCTCTTTAATATTAACGATCTGTACTGGTTGCAAGATCAAGTAAAACTCCGATAGTTGCACTGACGTTGACGCTTAGCAAACCCTGGTCTTGAGCTTAAAAAAGCTTTTCTCTCTTTTCTCTTTTTGCAGGAGTGCGTTCTTATTAACAAAAATTTGAGCTGCGTCGGCCCTTTGTTCTTAGTATGAATAACGATTATGGCGAAGGAGTCATGTTCATGCCCTGCTTCGCTAGAATTGTTATTTCTACTGGGAATATTTTAATGTGTCTCGGACTCCAATGCTTATGTTTATGTGTTTGGGTTTTGCATGGTTGATACTATAAGTTATTGCCATGCGTTGTTTTATGACTGTGGTGTTGGATTTTGAGAAATGTATGAAATCTTCATCTGCATAAACACTGTGCACTTGCATCAGATACAAGCAAAGGAATCTGGCATCTGAAGGCAACATCATCCCCCCGCTGATGGGAAATTTTTGATAATGAATAGAACTGATCACGGATCATTTGCTGGCGTACTCAAAAAACAATTGAAAGTATATATATTCTTGATCAGCATGACGAGCTGAGTTGATATAGCCATGTCCGTCTGTCCGTCCCGTCCGTCCGTCTGTCCGTCCGTCTGTTTCTATGCTATCTCCTCCGTCAGTTTTAAAGCTATCTCAACCAAACTTTGCACGAAGTCTTTTGGTACAAATACGCTGCACATTTGTCGGAACCTGCCGGATCGGATGACTATAGCATATAGCTGCCATAGGAACGATCGGTTGAAAAAGTAGTTCTAGTGAGAAAAACTTTTTTGTTTCCAATGCTATAGCTATTAAACCACGTATTTATCAGTTTTTTATGCTTTCACATAATTTCAGCAAGTTTTATGCAAATCGGGCAACTATATAGTATAGCTGCCATACAAAAAATAGATCTGAAAAAAGTTTTAGTATGAAAAACTTTTTTTGTTTTCAATGCCATCGTTTCCAAACTCGTTACTGATCAATTTGATATGCTAACACACAATTGTGTTAAGTCTGATCCAAATCGGATGAATATAGCATATAGCTGCCATAGGAATGATCGGTCGAAAAAATAGTTTTAGTGAGAAAAACTTTTTTGTTTTCAATGGTAGCGTTTCACTTATAAATATTAACACAATTTTGGAGAGTTTGATCAAAATCGGATGAATATATCATTCCATATAAAAAACTGGCAGAAATATATCATGCTCCAAGGGTATATAAACTTCGGTCGAGCCGAAGTTAGCTTTCCTCTATTTTTTTACA
>JAEIFU010003938.1:0-22024 GCA_018904235.1 Lordiphosa stackelbergi | reverse complement strand
CTCAAGGATTTGTGCCTCTTCATGGAGGTGATCGCCTAATGGGTCAGGAATGGCATCCTGTGACCGTTCTAAGGCAGCGTCCTGCGCTCGTTGTTGGTTTCCCCACTATGTATCACTCACGGCAGTGAGTGTACGAACGTTTGTGCTCCCTGAAATCGCTTTTTAGCGCCCTTTTCCTCTCTCTAATCTTGCGAGCGGTGTTTTCGGTGTGCTTTGCGAAGAAGAGAGAAGAGGTTTGTCGGAAACGTCACCCCAAAATTTTTGGGTATTTGAACGTGGGAATTGTTTTCATCCACGGTGACGTCGAGCTGGAGTGTTAACGATCTTAGTCCACGTTGTGAAGATGGTGGCTGTGGACTTTTCAGGGGGATATGGTGAGGTTTCGGCTCGCGAAGAAAGCGGTAAGAGTAGGGAGGTAAGAGTTCAAACTCGCAATTACCTTGTGATGGTCCCTATCTGCTCCGAAGTAGAGCCCTGCACGAGTCTACTCGTAGTGCCCTTCGAATCCCATTTCAAAAAAACAGTTCGAATACATCAGCTCAGGAAATGTTTCCGAATCGAATAGTTCAGTACCTGCCTTTCCATAATGATCTATTTGACTCGTTCAAAATAAAACAGCTCAACGGTTCGAGCTCCAAACGATTCAATCTACGAAATGTTTCCTCAGAAATGCCTGACGTAGAACCCTACGCACGGTTCGAAATAGCTCGCCAACGAGCCAGGCGCTCAGTCTTTTCGCTCTGTTCGTGAGCCGGGAGCCACAGTTCGGGAGCCAGCAGCTGGCACTCGGCTGACGACTTATTAGTTCGCGAAAAAAAATACCAGAGAGGATCAAAATATTAATAATAAAAAACGTTAATGCCAATCAAGTGGAAAATCATGACAGGATTAATGCATAAGCGCAATTTGCATCTAAGGGGTCTCCATGGTAATAAAACCGCTAAGAGCTTAAGAAAAAGGTTTTTAAGGCCACAAATGACCAAGCATAATTTCATAACCATGATTATGTACTGAACCGCGAGAAATACCATGGATGACCAAGAGTACAAAATATAGTCAAGTTCATAAAGAATGTTTCAAACCACTTTCCGCGATTGACAAATTATCAAATCGCAGAAAAATACCATTGCGGATCAAAAATAGTAATAATGTCAAGCAAACTTTTCTCCCAGTCAAGTGGAAAACCATCAATGCATAAGCGCAATTCGTTAATGAGGGATCTCCATGGTAATAAGACCGCTAAATACTTAAGAAACTACTTTTCATCACCATAAATGACCACACATAACTACTAAGCCATGATTTTATAAAATTTATTACAATTTTTAGTGTGTTACAAAAAATTGTGTTAGGGGTTAATTTGTTGGATGCGGTAAAATTGAGTTCGCCTTTAAGTTTGGTCCAAGTTTGGCTCCAAGTTGGATCATCGCGTCTGCAAATTTTTCAAGTCCTGTGTCGGTGATAAGCGGGAAAGGGCGGCAGTTTTCAACAACCCATTCAGTTGCCAGCTTGCAAACATCATTTTTATAATCTGCCCCGATTTGAACTGTTGCCGTCTCTGCTTCGTGGCTTTGGCTTGTGGTCTCCTTAAAACATATGTGCCTGGTCAAATTCGAAGTAGTGTTGCCATTGAATTTGGAAACACTATTGCACTTCCTACATGCGACGAGATTCTTAATTTCCTCCCCGTTATCGTTGCTCCGTCCCCGCTTCTGGCTTATATTAAATTTGCCCGATATGAGCTCCAACTTAACCTCTTGCAGACTAAGATTTACTGCGCGTGAAGAGCTCTGTTTTTTATAGGTTATTAATTTTTGTTTCGCAAAATACTAAAATATTTAGCAACACTTACCGCTGTGTCCACTTCATTCATTTCGCCACAAACAAATGATATGTTTTTTTAACTGGGAAGAGCACACACTTTTCTTAGAAATATTTTAAATTTATTGCTCTGGAATTTCTGACGTTGAACCCTATGTACGTTGAACGAGCTATGTAATCATTGCGTTCAGCTCGTTTGCTCTAGTTGTTTTGTTAACATGAGCTGTTTGAACTGAACTGTTAAAAACGAATCGTACAAAATATTCCAAATGTCAAAGGCTTTTGAATCGATGAATCGTTGACTCACTTTAGAATAAAACATGAACTGACTTAAAACTCTACTCGTGCAGGGCTCTATTTAACAAAACACTAATTTTTAAGGAAACCTCTTTAAATTTAAACTTTACTTTTTGCTTTCCTCTTCCCTTTTAGATCTCGGATCTACTCAAACATCCAACTCTCAGCACTGCCGCTGCTCTGGCCTTTGATATTATTGCAGCCGAATATCCCGAATTGGATCTGCCTGTGGTCAAGTTTCTGTATAAGCAAAAGTTATTCCACACCATCATGAGCAAATTGGGCAACAAGGTGTCCACCTATTGTTTACATCATCTGAAGGCATTTATCTATGTGCTGAAGGCCACACCGCTGGCGGTCATCAAGCTGAATATCGAACAGTTGGGACCGTTGCTGTTCAAGTGTCTGGAGGAGCACAATGAGGAGCAAACTTTGGGTATTGCTTTGGGCATTTGTGAGAATTTTGTGCAGCAGCAGGATGCGTATTTCCAAGGCGCATTTGGATCATTTGTTACCCAGTTGTTTGAAGTTGTCCAACCATAGGGCGCAGCATACGATGGTGGGTTGACTGGCCAATCTGTGATTTAATTACAATTAACTTTTTCTTACTCCACACAGCAAGTTCGTATTTCGGCTTTACAATTGCTTTATGATATAACCAAATATCCCACATTTGTGTTATTGCCGCACAAGGTGGATGTGACTTTGGCCCTGGCTGGTGCAGTAGATGATCCCAAACGTTTGGTACGGAATGTGGCAGTTAAGGCCAGGAATGCTTGGTATTTGATTGGAGCGCCCAGTGGGGATTAGCCAAGGAAACAAACCATTTTTGTTATCAATTTTAGAAAGAAACGAGCTAAGCACAAAAATGGAAAATGTGTGTTTAATTTAGGAAGGGAACAAAGGCATTTGCCTTACCATCCAAACCGGGAAAACCCTTCCCCTCTTAGTCAAATTTCACCCCATGCGTCATAAGTCAAACGTTTAGCTTTATTTGATATATTGAAGTGGCATTTCCTTAAGTTAACTTGATTGCTGAAGTGGTACAAAATTACCCTACAAGATACATAATTTAGTTTAAACAAAACAAAGCATTTGATGAGTCATCTTTAATATTTTTATCCCCCCGTCTCGATGGCAGTTTCTCCCACCTAAGTTTTAATCTTGTTTCTTGTGTTCAATACGGTCTGCCTGGCGGTGGCATGGGCATCATGGGACCCATCATTGGATAGGGCGTTGTATAAAAACCACTGCCTGGCTGCATATTTCCATATGCTGGCATTCCTCCTGCAGCTGCACTGTGCCTTTGCTGACTTTGTTTCCTAATCAGCTCCTGCATCTTTTCGGCCTTCAGTTTGCGCAAATGCATCTGACGGCGACTGTTGAGAAATTCCTCCAGGAAAGCCTCCACATTCATCTCGTTTTCGTTGAATTTCTTGACCATTTCCTCGGTTTGCTCTTCGCTTTCCGAGGCCGCCGTCTGCAGTAGAGCTAAGGCTGTCTCTTGACTCACATTCCCCGACTTCTGCTTCATTTGTGACAACTTCTCCTGCACTGTGGAGCAGCGAGTGCGTCCCTCTTCTGTCAGCTCGGCCAGCTTGCCGCGCAACTCTATAATTTGTGGCTCTTTTTCAATGTTTCGTTCGGCACGACTGCGATTGTCCTCAAATACACTGGTTTTTTGTTGTCGCAAAACTTCCAGAACTTCGTCCACCTTTTCATCGACTTTGTCGTCATTGTTGAGCAGCTCCTTGAGCTCATCAGAGCCCATTCGAGCTATAGTATTGTGCAACTGATTTAGATATTCTTGATACATGATGGTTTTGGTTTGGTTAACAAAAAAAAAAATATATATTTATTTATACTGAATTGTCTGTGTGAACTAGATGGCAACGCTTGCAATGACTTATCGATAAGTTGATAGCGATGATGATGAGCCCAAAAATACTGACGAACTAAAAAATTTATAATTGAAGATAGCAGTGATTGATTTCCTGAAGACCTTTTTATTAAATATAGACATCACTTCCAAGGGTTACCAAAAAAATTATTTCTTAAATATTAATTTTAGGGTGAATTTATAAGGGTTAAAAAATGCTACTTTTTTTTACTTTACCAGGCTCGCGAAATGAAAAACTCCATATAAAAAACTGCTGCGCAATTTGTTCGTGTGGCCGTTTCATATTCGGTTTCCACTTATCGGATAACTAACTTACGTTTGCCACTACGTTATGTTAAACAAATAACGTAGCTTTAAGTGCTGTTAACGCCTTTTTTTTGTGGCAACGCAACGAAAATAGGTTTCGATTCTAGTTTGTGCGGGCAAGACAACAACAACAAATTGAAAATGAGCGCAGCAAAAAAAGACTCCTGCAGAAAACGTCGCCTAATGACATTTTCAAGACTAGACAAGCTGAACTTAATAAACGCCGTAAAAGTAAAAGAGCAAGTTGTAGGGACTTGGCGAACAAGCAGCACTCAGACTACAACGCAGCCAACGGGGCCTAGTTGAGCATTAGTAAAGAGCTTGGTAAGTAATGCAGCTACATAATGAAATATTCATTTTAATGAAATATGTTTATTAAAAGTGATGGAATGCAAGGATGCATGGGTAGCGCTGAAAGACAGCAACCGGTACCACACCAAAATGTCGGCTTCGAAGCGCTTTAAGACGGGTAGCGCAGGTGTCTATCCATTGGAGTCACCTTCACTAATAGAAACAAGTGCCGTTGATTGGGAGTTTGATGGCGCAATGTCCTTTTTGCCGAATACATCAGCAATGCGGAAGTAAGTTGATAAAGTGAGCTTAAATAAATTAAACACTTATGTTTCCTTGCAGAACTCTTTCTTCGGATCACGATATAAGTGAACACAGCACACCCGTCTCGAATTATGAGTTATCCCTCCCAGATTTGTTGGTTGACTTTGACGAGTAACGTCTAATGTGGATGTTGTTTGCTTGTCAGAAACTTGGTTTGTCCCTCATTTAAGTTATTCGTTGATTCTATGTGATGGGTTTGATGTATATCGAGCGGATCGGGAAGGCCATGCAGGGGGTGTTGCAATATATGTAAACAAATGGCTGAAATCCAAAGTAATAAGGAAACATCCCCTAACAGTGCAATTGAGTATCTCTTTATTCAGGTAAAAGGAATACAAAATGAACTGACAATGCTAATTGGCTGCCTATACCGACCAAATCGAAATACAGATTACTCCGACATAATAGAAGTTATCTCTAATTTACTGGTGACCTTAATTGTAACATGTTGACAGAAAGAAATTTAGCTGACGAAATGGCTGCATTGGGGTTAGATCTGGTGAACACAACAATACCTACACATTTCTCAAAGACTACTGACACATTATTGGACGTGTTCTTTGTGAATGAAAAAGAAAAGATTATGTTGTATGATCAGATTTCAGTGCCAGTATTTTCGAAACATGATCAAATTTTCTTGACATATGACTTTAAACCTAATCAATGTGAAGAAATTATTTGGTACAGAGATTTTAAGAAGATTGATTATACGCAGCTTAGTGAACAATTTATATCTTATGGCTTGCCGACGCTAATTTACAAATAAAGCAACTTCATCTGTTTACCGAAAATCTATTTGAAAGCTGTGTACCTTTGCGTAGAAAACAGATTAAACCAATTCAAAAACCATGGTTTGATCGGAACATAGCCTGTTATATCTCACAAAGGGATACTGCTTATAAAAAATGATAGAGATACAAGACTGAGGAGCATCATCGAAGATTTAAACATTTAAGAAAAACTGTCAATAATTTAATAATGACTGCTAAGCAATCGTATTATTCGGCGAAATTTAATGAAGCTATCACGACTGGACAAACCTGGAGTGAGCTAAGGAAGTTTGGTATTGTTATATAACTGCCAACGTTAATGATCTGAATCTGAATTTTGTGCAATCTGAAGTACCTGAAGCTACCTATAATACGTACCTTGAAAATATGCCAAATAGTAACTGTGATAGTATTTTTAATTTCATGTGTGTGAGTCAGTGTGATGTCCTTGAATCTGTTCTTAAAATTAAGTCTAATGCAGTAGGAGTATACGACATGAATACAAAATTCTTTAAAATTCTCCTCCCACAAATTCTACCCCACGTCACTCATATCTGCAACACAGTTCTTATGACATCAACATTCCCTGATGTATGGAAAATCGCAAAAATAATTTCTATACCAAAGGAAACAATCAATTTCGACCCATCTCAATTTTACCATTTTTATCAAGAGTTGTAAAACAGTTGATAGCAAATCAAATACGTAAATTTTTAATGAACAACTCAATGTTAACCAATAAACAGTCGGGTTATAGAAAGAACAGAAGTTGCACCACGGCTATAATAAACATAACTGATGATATAAGAACGAAAATGGTCAATGGGAATGTCACTCTTTTAACACTAATAGACTTTAGCAAGGCATTTGACACCGTCAACCATGAAATATTAAGCGTAGTATACACTTCTACCAAAGACTTGCCAAAACAAAAATCTCCATATGAAAAAAACTTAAAAAAATTTTTGTGCAACCTTTGGCAGTCTTTTGGTGGCAGTCCACACTTCCAACAAAAAGGCCTCAATTAAATACCGATGAAATACTAGATCCGTATTTTCTTTAGTGTTATCGATAGCTACTAATTATATAAATTTTAATTATTTCAACAGGTATCGCATATTGTCGATACACAAATATGCGTAGTCGGATGAAATTTGAATAATTTTCCCATCAATGATTGAGCGCAATTTTTAAAGCAAGCTACAAAACACCGTGAGACTTCAACCAAATTTAAACTGGGTAATAATTATGAATTTAATCATTACTAAAGTATCATACCGGCTCATATCAGGCCCCGTAGCCAGGGGGTGGGCCATGAAGAACGTATGTTAATCATTTGTATTTATTGATTGTGAAAATTAAAATATTAATTTAAAATCAAACCAAAAACAACGCTCTAGGCAATGTGGCCATATTACATGCATACATCTAGCGATCACCCCACTGTCCCAAAACAAAAGAAATTTGTCACACTTTGAGTATTTTTTCGTATCGCTGTCACCAACTTCCATAATGCTCATCTCTAAAATCCCCTCGATCTGGCCACTCTGTCACACAAAATTCACAGCGCGCCACTTTTAAAAATTTAGCAACAATTTATTTGATTAACAAATTAAACGTTTGATTTGGTGCATAAATCTGCAAAGGATTGGCTGCATAAATGGTCACTGGCAGATTCCATACCATTGTCTCCACTGGCAGCTCGGCGGGAGCTTTCAGTTCACCCGACTCGGGATTGGGTTGTCCAAAATCCATCATTATGCTGGTCACAAATTCGAAATGTAAACGCCATTTGACCTCAACCAGATCTGTACGGAAGGTGGGTGTGACATGTAGAGGGATGGGCACCACCACTTGACTCTGGAGCGTGGCATAGCAGACTTGGTGATTGGTGGAAATGGTGGACAATTTGCCAGCGGGTAGGGGCAACTCCTTATCCCGCGAACTGCCCGAGGTGGCAGATTTATGTAAATTATCCACAGCTATGCCACTCGCTATGCTGGCCAGGTCAAAGGAATTGAGGGAGGAGGCATCATCAGGGGTTGTGGGGGTTTGTGGGGCAGTAGAGGCTGGCGGGCGTAGGGGTAACTCTTGCTGCTGCAGCTTCACCGAGAACTGAACACAACGCACCTGACACTGATCAAAGTCCAGGCTGCCCACAATGTCCTCGCCCAGCTTGTAGGCGGGTTTGAACAGACAGAAGCGTCCCACAAAGCCACGTTTATTCGAAATGCGATAGAATTTGGGTGCACGGCGGGCGGTTACATTCTAAGAGTAGAAGGATTAGCCAGAATAAGCCTGGATATTAACAAAACTTACCTTCAAATGATGCCAGGATATTTCCAATTCGCTGATCTCACGCTTCTCCAGAAACGGATTGGTGGGGGCCAACTCATCGTTTGTCTCCACCGTCACGGGCAACTCATCCGGACGCGCTATAATCGGTATGGGCAGCACCCGTATGGGCACCGTCAAGGTTTGCACCTTGGATTTGACTCTCTGTGTGGCTATGGTGATTTTGTAAAAGTATCTAATGTCATGTCCACGATACGTGGGCGGACCATCGCGCGGCACAAACTCATTGAAGAAATCTGCTCAATCACCACAGAAATTAATCTAAATCACTTTATCCTTTAACATCCTACTCACAAGTCTTGGTCTCTCCCGGCTGTAGCTTGAGATCACAAAACAATATCTTGGGTTTAGTGGCCACAATGACTTCACCTGGCGCCTGAGTCACTGCATCCAAAGCGGTTCGCCCTATCAGTTCGGCCAGCTCCGCAGTTTTATCCAAATTGGCATAACTGCTCTTGCGATAGCAATGCAACTGAGCCGAGGCCCAGGCCAAATTCTCCAGGCTAAAAAAATGAATTATTAAAGTAATTTTTACCTCCTCCTCCTCCTCACTCCCCCCTCTACCTTACCTTGCTTCGTTGGCATTTCTTTGATTCTCTTCGGCAAATATTTTGTGTGTAAATTCTATTAAACATTCCACACGTTCACCTGTGGCGTATATAGCCGAATCTGCTCGCACTAATTTCGCTTTAATTTCAATCATTTGTTTTTAATTCGTTTAAACAAAATAAAGTTTCTCATTGAGTCAGGGCCTGGGTTAAAAATACCAAATTAACGCGTTTACAAACAGAGCTGCCAGATTGGCGGCGGTAGACACAGCTGCAGCCCAGTATTTGTATGCAGTGATGACAGTATAGCCATTTTTAAGCTAAAAATAAAAAATCTGACACCTACATACTTAAAACACAAAGTAATTAACTAATAACTAGTTTAATGCCAGAGCAGTGTTATGGGGCGACAGTGTTACCTCGGCCAAGGGTCAAAGTCTTACTAACATTATGCAAAAATCAGCTTTTTCCTTTCTGAACAATGGTAATGCCACGTACATTCATAGTTTTAATAACTCAGCGGGATCCGTGTTGGATTTAACACTTAAAGGGCGGTATCCACGGCTCGCGAAAAATCTCTCGTGAAAAAGTTGATATTTCGCAGATTCCTTACAGAGTCTGCTAAGTCGCTGCTATTAACACGATAACACAGTTTTTTCTATCGATAAACGATTCAAAGTAACCTTGCGCTGCTTTGGCGCTGTAAAAAAAAAACAGTTCGTAAACAAATCAAAATAATTTAATAAAATTTAAATAAAGATATATCAATGATGGTTACACGGTGAGTACAGAAGTACATATACGCCTGTAAGACACACGACATTCTCTCGGCCACTGCTGCTTTGGGGAACATTTTTTTCGGCGTGCGTCCTTTTTTCTGAAACGAGGTGAACTTTGTCAGAAAATACATAGCAATTATCTGTGCATAACTTACATATAGATATACCGACTCCGTTTCAACATCAAAATCAGCCGAAGACTTCGCAGCTACCACATCATCGTCAAAGTCAACCAACGAATCTGGGAGGGATAACTCACATTTCGAGACGGGTGTGCTTGGTTCACTTATATCGTGATCCGAAGAAAGAGTTCTGCAAGGAATAGGACATAAGTGTTTAATTTATTTAAGCTCACTTTATCAACTTTCTTCCGCATTGCTGATGTATTCGGCAAAAAGGACATTGCGCCATCAAACTCCCAATCAACGGCACTCGGTTCATTTAGTAAAGTTGACTCCAATGGATAGCCACCTGCGCTACCCGTCTTGAAGCGCTTCGTAGCCGACATTTTGGTGTGGTACCGGTTGCTGTCCTTCAGCGCTACCCATGCATCCTTGCATTCCATCACTTTTAATAAATATATTTCATTAAAATGAATATTTCATTATGTAGCTGCATTACTTACCGCTTTTTGCCAAGCTCTTCACTAATGCTCAACCAGGCCGCGTTGACTGCGTTGGAGTCTGAGTGCTTCTTGTTCGCCAAGTCCCACAACTCGCTCTTTACTTTTACGGCGTTTATTAAGTTCAGCTTGTCAAGTCTTGAAAATGTCATTAGGCGACGTTTTCTGCCGGAGTCTTTTTTGCTGCGCTCATTTTCAATTTGTTGTTGTGGTTGTCTTGCCCGCACAAATTAGAATCGAAACCTATTTTCGTTGCGTCGCCACAAAAAAAGGCGTTAACAGCACTTAAAGCTACGTTATTTGTTTAACATAACGTAGTGGCAAACGTAAGCTATTTATCCCGATAAGTGGAAACCGAATATGAAACGGCCACACGAACAAATTGCGCAGCAGTTTTTTTTATATGGAGTTTTTCATTTCGCGGCCATTTCGCGAGCCGTGGATACCGCCCTTAAAAAAAAAAAAAAAAAAAAAAAAAAACAAAAAAAATTAAAAAATTAAAAAAAAAAACAGTAAACCAATACCCTATTTTTTTTTTTTATAAAAAAAAAAAAAATTTAATAAAATTACCCAAAAATTTAAAAACAAAAAAAGGAATCATCTCCTGACCACATAAAGTTTTATATATTTTTTGAACAGATACGAGCTGAGTCGATTAAGCTTTGTCACGTCACGTCTGTCCGTCCGTCCGTCTGTCCGTCTGTCTGTTTCTACTCCTGCCCAAAATTATACGACACTTCGAAAATTTTAGTTTCGACCCTCGTAGGAGAATGGTAAAGCATAATACAACAAAATCAAATATGCAGAATGAAAGCTTAATGAATTCTGCTTAAAATGAGATGTTCTTATCTCTGATTGCATCTCCCGTTTTCAAGTAGCGGTAAAAAAAGCACAAAAGTTCGATTTTTGTCATGTCTGCAAGTGTATCAAAATTATACGACACATTTCAATTACTGCGGCTGGAGAGAAAGGTTTGGTTTCAATTAATTTTTTTTACATTTCTGTTATCAATTTAATGAATTTGTAATAAAATGCCGCGTGGACGTTTGTTATCCGACGAGGAAAAGGGAAGGATAAGAGCCTACAACGATGCTGGCTTTAATGCAAGCCAAATATCGGAAAAAATCGGTCGAACACGTTGTGTTATCACCAAATTTTTGAGCAATCCGGATGAATATGGTGTGAAGCATAGCTCTGGAAGAAAACCCAAGTTGTCTGACCGCGAAAAACGTCGCATAATACTTAAAGCTAGCAATTCGTTTTCTTCGTGCTCCACACTTGCCGCATGTTGCAGTAAGCCTGTGTCACGGATGACTGTTTGGCGGACGCTGCAATCATCGGAGTGCATTGTCAGAGGAGTCTTAAAGAAGGCTCCGTTCCTGAAGCCGCACCACAAAACAGCACGACTTCAATTTGTGGAAAAAAAAACTTGGAGAGAAACTGGTCCTCGGTATGAAATTTTAACTTTATTTTGTTCATACAGCTTTGTTCAATATTTTTCATTTAGATAATTTTTTCTGATGAAAAAAAATTTAATCTTGATGGCCCAGATGGGTTTCGGCACTATTGGAGAGATTTGCGTAAGGATCCACTTATGTTTTCCAAACGCAATTTCGGAGGCGGATCTGCAATGGTTTGGGGAGCCTTTCATGCGTCTGGAACGCTTGATCTGTGCTTCACAAGCTCCAGGATGAACAGTGGAGAATACAAAAAAGTATTGGAGGATCGTCTTCTGCCATTTTTGGAAGAAAATATGGAAAGAGATCTTGTTTTTATGCAAGATAATGCATCTATTCACAAGAGCAGAGAGACCCAGCGCTTCTTAAATGATCACCATATAAATATTTTGGATTGGCCAGCGTGCTCCCCTGACCTAAACCCAATTGAGAACATTTGGGGTATCTTAGCCAGGCGAGTTTACGCCAATAACAACAAATTTGAGAAAGTCGAAAGCCTCAAAAGCGAAATTTTGGCTCAATGGTCTCTTTTGGACCAAAATTTACTTACAAATTTAGTGAGTTCAGTGCCTAAGAGACTTTTCGAGGTGGCAAAGGCTCAAGGTGGCTCTATTAATTATTAACTATTGCTTATGTACCATTATAAGAATAAATAATTAACCAAATCCAACAAATTGACAAGTGTCGTATAATTTTGATACACTTGCAGACATGACAAAAATCGAACTTTTTTGCTTTTTTAACCGCTACTTGAAAACGCGAGATGCAATCAGAGATAAGAATATCAGATTTTAAGCAGAATTCATTAAGCTTTCATTCTGCATACTTGATTTCGTTGTATTATGCTTTCACATTCTCCTACGAGGGTCGAAACTAAAATTTTCATGGTGTCGTATAATTTTGGGCAGGAGTGTAGGAGCTGGTCATATAACAGGATTTTATTGGTGTTATTTACAAAGGGTGATTTTTAGCCATTAGCTTGCACGTTTCGTGTTTTGTTTCACTGTCAAACATCTTCAGTTTGGTCCATAATTTAACCACGAATCGTCTTACAAACGAACAACGCTTGCAAATTATTGAGATTTATTGTATTATCAAAATGTTGAGAAAGTTCATCGCGCGCTTCTTCCATTTTATGGCCTGTTTAATCGACCCACTGAAGCGGCTATTCGGGCTATTGTGACTAAATTTCGCACCAAATTTACATTGTTGAACATTAAACCACCAACATATCGCAGCTGTATCGGCCAGTGATAATGATGACCATCAATTATCGATTCGTCGCCGTTCGCAGCAATTGGGCCTGTGTTGCTCAACAACGTGGAAAATTTTGCGGAAGGATTTAGGTGTGAAGCCATTCAAAATACAGCTGGTGCAAGAATTGAAGCTCAACGACCTACCGAATGGGCTCTTGGAAGGTGGGCCGAAGATCCACTTTTTTACCGAAAAATTGATTCCGCGACGAAGCTCATTTTGGCGGTACGTAAAAAGAGAATTGTCGATTTTGGAGTGAATATCAGCCAGAAGCATTGCAAGAGCCACCAATGCATCCAGAAAAAGTCACAGTTTGGTGCGGTTTATGGGCTGGTAGCATCATTGGACCGTACTTCTTCAAAGATGATGCGAATCGTAACGTAACTGTGAATGGTGAGCGCTACCGTGAGATGATATCCAACTTTTTTTTGCCCAAAATGCAAGAGCTTGACTTGCATGACATGTGGTTTCAACAAGACGGTGCCACATGCCACACAGCACGCGCAACAATGGAATTATTGAGAGGCGAGTTCGGTGAACATTTTATTTCACGTTCGGGAACGGTCAATTGGCCGCATAGATCGTGCGTTTTAACGCCTTTAGACTATTTTTTGTGGGGCTATGTTAAAGCTCATGTCTATACAGACAAGCCCGCTTCAATTGACGCATTGGAAGACAACATTGAAGCATTTATTCGTGAGATACCGGTCGAAATGTTGGAAAGAGTAAGCCAAAATTGGACTAAGCGGATGGACCATTTGAGGCGCATTCACGGTCAACATTTGCATGAAATAATCTTCAAACATTAAATTATATGGACCGTTTTATCGATTCAAATAAAAAGATTTTATGGCATTTTTCTGAATTTTATGTTTTTTTTGAAAACTTCCTCAAACACTTATAAAAATAACATTTTTTTTTTCCTCATAATTATTTATTTTTTTTTGTTTGTATAGATAATTTTTTAAAGGGGGGGGCCGTCGGGGGCCCAGTGGTTGTGGGGTGGGATGGGGGGGGGAAGGCGGGGGGTGGACCCCCCCCTCTGAACACACATAAAAAAAAAATTTTTTTTTTTTTTTGAAACTAGCTTTAAAAACAGTCCCCCTCCCCAAGTTGGTGGGTGGCACTAATAAGTAACAAGCAATGAAAAAGCAATTTCTCAAACTTTGCCGTTCGGATTCGGCGTTAAACTGTAGGTCCCTTTCTCTTGTGCGAAAAATTTAAGGCCACACGCCAAGAGATTGTGAGAAGCTTGCTTGGCCTGTTGGAGGTGCTGTCAGCAAATTAATATAAATAATTTTTTGGTTACCTTTGGTGTTGCCATCAATTATTTCTCCAATCGCGGAAAGTTTGTTACCACATTCTTAAACCCTATATTCCTTAGAGCAAGGAAATGCATTCTGCATCGCTGCGGCCGTAAAACGAGTTGGAGGAAAGGAATCTTGATATTAAACAATTAGTAAGGCTAATGTTATTGTAGGCATACATAAAAGAGTGTATACCGAATTAAAAAAGGAAACACCTTCACTAATTTTAATATGCGTCTGCCATTCCATACAATTGGCAATAAGTCACGTGTGCAAAGAACATTTGCCAGAAGCTTGGAGTTTCTAGTACACGAAACCTATAGCTGGTTTTCGAAAAGTTCATCTCGACAAATGGAATACAAAAAAATATATCAGTGTATTAATGACGACAAGGTATATGGGGCGATTTCCCCTCGCTATTTATTATATTGTTATTGTTGTATATTGTATTTGTTTAGATTCTTGTTCTAACATGTATTTGCGTTTTGGTGGCTCTAAAAATTTGACATTATCTTTGCAAGGTGAGCGTCTCTTTATATACCATTATTTATTTTGTTGTGTCGATGAAAATTAATTTTTAAATTGCATTTCCTTAGGCTCCCTGAAGATCCCAAAAATGTGTGGTATACCAGATGGCTCTCAAACGAGTTGGCGGTGTCGCGTAAAAAAAAAAATATTGTTCTTTGCTTTAGTGGCAAAAAAGAAAAATATCATAAAGCTGAACTCTTCCACCAAATGTTCACAAGTAAAGTAAATAACTTATATTTACTTTTTGTGAAACGAATTCTGTCAAATTTTGCAAAAAATTAAAAAAGCCTTTCAAAGCAACAACACAATACAGAATTATTAAAGGATTTGACATTTGCCATTAATTCATTAAAAAAAGGCATAATTCCACCTGAACCAGATGTGGATGTATTCTCAACAGACGACTTTGAGAAATATGTCGATATAGATCTCTATAAAGGATATGAATTTGAAAAATTCATTAAGTTGGCAAAGTTGGACCCAGAGTCCGAAAAATACATTCGGGACTGCTGCACAAAATTTTTGGTAGAGCTTATAAAGCAACTTAAACAAAGGTAAACAATCTAAGTTGGATACCATATAAACAAACATATAATTTTTGTTTTATTTTCAGGCTTCCAGATAATTATAATATCCTTAAGCAGGTGGATATTTTTTTAGTAAAAAAGTACTGTAAATCTTTTGGAGGGCCTTAATTATACAAATATTGAGCAAATTGAAAGCCAATATAAAAATATTCACTTAGTACAATGGCAAAACATAAGCGACACTCCTAAATTTTGGATTGAAGTTGTAAGCATTAACGGATTAAAGGATTCCGGTGGGAACAACACATTTGCGGAGCTGTCTATGGTAGCCATTGATAGTTTATCGTTGCACTGGTCCAACGCCGAAGTGGAGCGAGTATGGTCTGCGCAGACTGAACAAATGCTGCTACACTTATGATGTGCCAAATAATTTCCTTCGAATGATAGGAACGGGATCTGCTTATGAGAATGAATCTCAGGAGGAAACAGTAGAAGTGGATAAAATATTGGACGTGCTATAAATTTTTATAAATATGTTAAATATATTATTTCAAAAAAAAAAAAAAAAAAAAATATTAAAAACCCCTCTCCCCAAATATAATTTTTTTTCACCACAAACCCCAAAAAAAACAAATCTTTTTTAAAAAAAAATTGAGAAAATTTTTTGTTAAAGGGATGATTAAAAATGAGGAAATTTTTGTTTATACAGTGGTGGACAAAAGTATTTTGACTAAAAAAATTCATAAATAATCCATTATATCTTTTAAACAAAAAATTTTTAAACAAAATCCTAAAATTTTGAAATTTGTATCGAATACTGGTATAAAAGTAAGCTTTCAATAAAACATAAGTAGTACACAATCAGTTGCATAGGTTAGAAAATATAAATCAAAATGTGCAAATGGGAGTGGACATAAGTATTTTGACAAGAATTTAAAATTAATTTATTCGCAGCACAGAACCTAAAATGGTAAAAAATTTATTGGTTCTAGACAAGTTTTTCACGCTAAACCCGAATCTGGCTTTAGAAATTCCATATCTCTGATGGATCAATTGTAAAATGGACATAAAAATGCAGAAACTGGCTTATTTGCTCATTTTGTAAGGACCCTATGTCCTAGAAACGGGTTATTTTTGAAAAATTTGTAAATGTCAAGTTATAGTACTCAGTTTTATCTGTAAATTGTAGTTTTTACTTTATTCATTTCATAAGATATAAGATCGTGATCGATCTGCAAAGTATGGCCGATTTGCATGCAAATTTAAATTTTAATACTGAGCTACTGATTTGCATTCAAATCGGCCTTACTTTGCAGATCGAACACAAACTTATATCTTATGAAATGAGTAAAGTAGATACTACATTTTACAGATAAAACTGAGTACTATAACTTGACATATTTAAATTTTTTAAATATAACCTGTTTCTAGGACATAGGGTCCTTGGAAAATGGTCAAAAAAGCCATTTTTTGCATTTTTATGTCCATTTTACGATTGATCCATCAGAGATATGGAATTTCTAAAGCCAGATTCGGGCTTAGCGTGAAAACTTGTCTAGAACCAATAAATTTTTTACCATTTTAGGTTCTGTGCTGCGAATAAATTAATTTTAAATTCTTGTCAAAATACTTATGTCCACTCCCATTTGCACATTTTGATTTATATTTTCTAACCTATGCAACTGATTGTGTACTACTTATGTTTTATTGAAAGCTTACTTTTATACCAGTATTCGATACAAATTTCAAAATTTTAGGATTTTTTGTTTAAAAGATATAATGGATTATTTATGAATTTTTTTTAGTCAAAATACTTTTGTCCACCACTGTAAAATGTTGCTGGTTGGTTCGAAATGTTGCATGTTGCAAGCATGCTGGTCTAGTCACTCGCGAGTCTTTTTTGGATGGGGGTAGGAGTTTCGGTGGGTGCGAGTAGAACAGAGCGATGGTGGGAGACCATATGATTTTTTGTTTTGGTTTAATATTTGAGTTGCAGGGCGAGTTGTGGGCAACAAATGCATGGTTTGATTAATTTAGAGAGCGTGTGCTAAACTCATTTAGCGCAATATAATTACATAATTAGATCGAAATACTCCTGTATTTGCTCTAAATGTATTCTTATAAATTAAATTGATAATTCATAAAAATTATTCAATTGTAATATTTGAATTTTTTTTTTAATTGTATAATTAATTTCAATTATATAAAATGTGTAATTAATTTTTCAAATGATAATAAATTTGGCATACCCGACTACATTTTTAATTATGTGCCCAACATATAAGCCACAATTTGTTTCTTTTCTTTAAATTATTGTGACCAAAATTAAATGACAAAAATAAAAATTTCTCCCCATCTTTAACTTTATTTATTAACCATTAAAATATTATTCATACTCTCTGCACAATGCTGAGATTATCCACAATTTTAGTTTATTAACAGAAAACTAAACTAAAAATTAAATGTTACATTCTCGCCATATTAATATTTTCTTATACTAAATTTACTATATGTTAAGTCTAAATTTATAATTATTTAAAAACATAAGTGTCATGTATGTAAGTAGCAAATAGCTGGGCAAAGGGGCCCAAAAAATTCTTATAAACATTTTATTTATACGCAAACAAAATATAGTGCCCAAAAGGAGAAACATGTTGCTGTATGAGTTGGATGTTGGTTCGAGCATCTCTCGTGTCATTGTGTTTCTAGCAACATGTTCTCTGTTCATCTGTATCTCATTGGGCACTATATTTTGTTGCCTGCTAGACTTATTTTTCTCATCTTGACATTAATTTTGCCCTTTTTCATTTTACAGTTTCAACTCAACCATTTCAACCATTTCACTCTATCGAGTGCTTTCCATAAATTCTATTTTCTAAGTTAGACTTCTGTGGGCGGGGTACTAATTGCTTGTCCATTGGTGCCACAAATTTGGTATAACGAATGTGGTGACTCCCTTCACCATTAAACGCGAATTTGATGTGATCAAGAAAAACTGGGTATGATGTGTTGCTATCTTAGGCCTCTTGATTCACAATTTATTGGTCCCGTTTCCAAGCTATTTTGAGTGTTAACTGTGTAATATAAGATACACAAACAAAACTTATAAACATTTTTAGGGAAATATTACACAAAATAATCGATTTGCTCTTTGCATTGACGTTGAAATTGTTAGCGGAGTCGAAAATATGTAATTCCCGCAAGCATATCAAGATAATTTTTGCATTAAATTTGACGCCTAACCAAAGTCAATCCCAAAATAACCTAACCAGGTACAAAATTAATTTAACAAGTCTAAGTAGCCCTTAACTTGAATAGTTTGAATGTTAACTATGCCTCCTACGACAAACAAAAAACAGTTAAACTAAGTCAATTTGCTTGTTGTTGAAACCTTACATTTTGTAATTAAATGCCAATTACTTGTATATTCTTTAACGGATTTTAATCAATTATGGGGCGTTGAATTTTTAATAGATAAATAAAAATAATTTTACAAAATTGATATTGTACAAAAGTCCTGCATTAGAAAAACGCCAAAACGTATTTTACTACCCTTACAAGGGCATAATTTTTATTTGTTTATAAGTTCAATAATAAATTTTTTTAATCTGTAAAAGTCTCCATCTTATTGAAAGCACTATAATTTAAGTAATGCTTACGACAATGAAATGTATATTCTTAGAAACTATATCATGGTGGATAATACTGAGAAAAATTATAAATAACTTTTAGAAACAATTACTTAAATTATTAAATATTTTTCAAATTTATAAAAAAATTTGAGTAATACAGTAAAATTCTTTCCAGCAATATTAACTTGAGACCTGTCCGATGAACCAAACCTGAGCTATCACGTTTTTAAAAAACCCTTTTCTTCCACTTTTTCGTTTTAGCTGATTTTTAAAAATGTTTATAAAATGAACAAAAAATATTTGTGCAAAACAGCAAATTAGGTTTTGGTGGGCATGTCGAGATCTAATTTCGGATTTTTATTAAATAAAATCAAAAATGTTGAATTTTTAGACCGTTTGATTTGGACCGGTCTGTACTCTGACTTATGTTGGGTTTATATAGCGTCACATTCAGTATCACAGCGGAAAATTTGTGATGCACCGTCACACATTCAAATTCACGTCACGTGTTTTAAGTTTTTACATATTTTCAGTGCGACCATATGCGCACAGACATACAAATGCTTACTTTAAATTATCGTGTACGTGGTTTTCAATATAGAATAGTTCGACTTGACTAATCGCCTCGAAACTTTTAGTGTATGTTTAGCATATGTAGGGCTACGAGCTGAACCAGGATATTTTAAAAATGTCCCGGCGTTTATTTATGTTATGAATCGTGTTGACATCAAAAAATTTTAAAATTTAATTCAATAGTTACTAAAAATATGTTAAAAAATTCAAAGTTCTAAATATCAGTCTTTAAAAAAATTACCAAAGAACTGCTAAAAAAAACAAAGGTTTAGTCACTAAGGGTCGGCCCAATATACAACATCATTTTGCTAGTAGAAGCGTCTACTTTAATCGTTTGTGAATCGTGAATAACGCGAAATGCTTTAAATATTACGTTTTGTCACAAACTATACTAGGGGCACGAATACCCTAATTGTAAATGTGGGAAATGAAATTCACCACACCCCCAGCGGCCCGCGTGTTCTTGTGTTCCGGGCCGCTAAACTATAAATCACGTAGTCACGCGCCCACAACACATTTAGGCTTATACACGCCACCACTAAGTAAGAATGAGGAAGATGAAGGGAAAAATTGGTACTGCCAGACTGTTTTTTTTTTTTTGCAAATCGGGATGGGAAAAATATCGTGATTATGCGATATTATAGTATCGCAGAAATATTTCAAACGATATATATTTCACACAAAAGTGAACCAAAATATGTGTTATCTATTTATGCTTAATGTATTTTTTTACGAACAAATTATATACAAACATTCAATTACAAACAAACATTCTTATATAAATTTATTATGAAAAACATCAGAAGTACTTTATTGACAAAAAATAAACAACAATTACGTGTTTAAAATTTCAATTTATTTAATTTTTTTCTTTTTCTATTTTATACAAGATATTGAAGAAGTTGATTATTAACTTTTTGCAAAAATAACTATTAAGCAAGCAATCAACATCACTTAGTTTGTTTATATTTTCGTCATTTCGATTTGCATTATTTTATAATTTTTATTATTTCTAACCCTTTCACTCACGTGTTGTTTTCGTACAAATATATACTACTGAGAACAAATACCTTTTTTATTTCACACTATTGGATGTTTCTTGAGCGTAAAATAGTTCCGTTCTATTGTTGATTCTCTTATTAAGATAATATTAATCCAGATGGTTATTTAAATATTATATAAATAATGTATGGTTTATTGGATTTTTTAAATAAAAATAAGATTTTAGTTTAAAATTGCCAATAAAATAGCCATTTTACTCTCTAAACGTAAAATATAGTTTAAGTTTAACATTTTAATAAAGCTGGTAACTGTAACTAAATTTAATAACTGTTTACTGTATTATCATAAGAAATAAAAGACAAAAAGGTTTCAATAAAATTTTGCATTAAATGTTTTTCAATATCATTTAAAATGTTGATAATATCTCTATGATAGTTTTTCGTGTCACTGTTTGTATTCATGAATACCCCCAATGTTTTATTTTTAAAATTTTTTAACGCTTTGTCGTATATGTGTCCATCACTAAGTCGCCATATTCGCCACCTCGAACTAATTCGACGGAGAGAGAGGAAGTATTCAAAATGAAGCAAAATGAACCAAATTATTAATATAAAATTTAAATAGATTTAGTTAAGCCAATTAAATGCATTAAGTCATTTAATTGGCTTAACTAAATCTATTTAAATTTGATATTTCTTAATTAAATCAGCGTCGTCCGCCATTTTTATACACTTGAAAAGTGTTTTATAATTTTGCCCTTAAGTTTGCAACGCATAGAAGGAATTATCTCCGACCACATAATGTATATATTCTTGATCAGCATGACGAGCTGAGTTGATATAGCCATGTCCGTCCGTCCGTCTGTCCGCGTCATGTCCGTCTGTCTGTTTCTACGCAAACTAGTCTCTCAGATTTGAAGCTATCGAGCTGAAACTTTGCACAGAGTCTTCTTTTGGCTGCACGCTGCTAATATGTCGGAACCGACCGGATCGGATGACTACTTCTTGTAGCTGCCATACAAATGTTCGTTCGGAATATGGGTTTTAGTGAGAAAAACTGTTTTGTTCTCAATATTATCGCTCTCAAACTCGGTCATGGGTAATATGTAATATTTTTAAGCTGATCTGAATTTTTTAAAAACTAATATTTTTATTTGTTTATTTTTCAGATGGGAAACAATTACATAAGTATCTCGACTGGCGGTGGGGGCGTGGAGCGCGGTGGGCGTGAACGCGGTGGGCGTGGACGCGGTGGGACGTGGGCGCGGAGGTCAAGTTAGTTTAGCCAAGAAGCCGGCAGCCAGGCGCTGGCAAAAAATCAGGCCGCACCGCCTCGGGCACCGCCGATGCCCGCCTCAGGCACGACCGCTGCACCGCCCGGCACTTGCCAATGCACCGCCCAGGCACTGGTTTCATAACCGTCCGAGTCACCGGCCCCGGTAACTAGTGGCTGTCACTTGCCTTGGTGGCTGGTGTAACCGGCAGGAGAGGCAGGCACACCGGGCAGCAATGGAGAGGGCCATGCAGGCTGGCATGCGAGGCTGCTAGGTGCAAGCTAATCTTGGTGTCCAGCAAACAGAAGATGGACGAAACGAGAAGAAGGAAGTGGGGATACCGCAAAAAATGAGAAATTTCCTTGTTTTTGAAGTGGCGGAAAGTGGAAGGGGATATGGGTGTTATGTAGTTCTATTGGTTCTATACTGTTGAAGGCGCAGCGAAACGCGACGGGATA
>JAEIFU010003937.1:0-22095 GCA_018904235.1 Lordiphosa stackelbergi | reverse complement strand
AGATATGTGGGTGTATCAGCTTAGCCTAAGAGTGATTATAAAATAGGTGGGTGATTATATATATATGTGATTCTTGAAAAATTTTGTCTTTGCGACAGATTTTTTGGGGGATGTCTTTGAATTCTCTCTTTGTGTTTTGTATTTGCAAAATCAGCAGCTTTTATCTTTGCAGTAGAAGCAGGTGGGTTGTGTGTGGAGCGGGATAGTGTGAGGTGGAAGTGGAGGAAGTTGGTGGGGACAGGAGAGGTGGAGATCTGGTTTAGGTCTGGTGGGGATCAGGTCAGGCCTGGTAGGGATCTGATGGGGATCTGGTGGGGATCTAGTGCGGACCAGGTGGTGATCTGGTGGGGATCTGATGGAGATCTGGTGGGGATCTGGTGAGGATCTGGGGTGGGTCAGGTGGGGATCAGGATTAGGTCTGGTGGGGATCTGGTTTAGGTCTGGTGGGGATCAGGTCAGGAGCTGCTAGGGATCTGATGGGGATCTGGTGGGGATCTAGTGCGGATCTGGTGGTGATCTGGTGGGGATCTGATGGAGATCTGGTGGGGATCTGTTGAGGATCTGGTGGTGATCTGGTGGGGATCTGGTGGAGATCTGGCGGGGATCTATTGGGGATCTAGTGGTGATCTGGTGGTGATCTGATGGAGATCTGGTGGGATCTGGTTTAAATCTAGTGGGGATCTGGTGAGGATCAGGTGGGGATCTCGGCAAGATGTGGTGGGGATCTGGTGGGGATCTGTTGGAGATCTGGTGAAGATCTGGTGGGGATCTAAAGAGGATCATGTGGGAATCCGGGAGAGATCTGGTGGGGATCTGGTGAGGATCTGGGGTGGGTCAGGTGGGGATCTGGTTTAGGTCTGGTAGGGATTTGGTGGGGATCATCAGAGAGTGGCTGCATTGAGGTCAAGTTTTGAATTTTGTGCTAAAAAAAATATACTGTTATCTGTTAGACAGTGATTTAACAATGACTTAACAGTGACTTAACAGTGACTTAACAGTGACTTCACAGTGACCTAACAGTGACTTAAAAATGACTTAACAGTGACTTAATAGTAACTTAATAGTGACTTGACAGTGACCTATTATTTTTAAAATTATATAACATTTATTTATACAGCATCCAAAAGGTGTATTTTTGCCATTACTTAAGTCGGTTGTATGAACGTAAAGCGCTTCGCTCGTACCGTGCGTCCCATGACACACACTCTTTTTTTGTTTTCAGGGCTATCGCTCCCAAACTCGTTACTGATCAATATGATATGCTAACACACATATTTGCCAAGACTGATCCAAATCGGATGCCTATAGCATATAGCTGCCATAGGAATGATCGGTCGAAAAAAAAGTTTTAAAAGTAAAAACTTTTTGTTTTCAATGGTAGCGTCTTTGTACGTTCCAGTTATGAATATTATCGGTCACAACACAATTTTGGAGAATTTGATCAAAATCGGATGAATATATCGTATAGCTGCCATATAAAAAACTGACAGAAATATATCATGCTCCAAGGGTATATAAACTTCGGTCGAGCCGAAGTTAGCTTTAGCTATTTTTACTTTTAATTTACCTGTAATTGTAAATTGATGATGTTTGTTATAGTTGATGATACTTTGCACTTTAAATATTTTATTAGAGTATTCTTTTATTTTTATTTCCCAAAAACATACACTCGGTTAAGCGTCACAACAAGAAATAATTTCTGACGCTAAGCAGAATAGGAATTGAAAAGAAGACACACGAAAAAAGGGATAGCAATGTCTTACTTGTTTTCCTATTCCTTTTGTCGGGTCACTTGCTGAAAGAAATTTAAAGCGAAACGCATTTTCTGTCTTCGATTTGTTTTTAAGCTATTACATTTTTTTTTTTTTTTTAAATTAACCCGGATTACTTGGACACTAGCGAATAACTAGCGCCGAATTCGCTAGCTTTTCGCTAGCGAAACTAGGGCGGTAGTGCCTTTGGAACTGAAGGGGTACTTTCTGCACAGTAGGGTTGCAAAACTATCGATGTTACTATCGATAGTATCGAGGTTTTCAAAATGGTCCGATGTATCGATGTTAAAAATTGAACATCGATATATCGGATGCTTCACTGCATCAGTGCTGCCAGATTTTTTGGGTCCATTTTTACAATTATTATTAGTTGAAATACGACAAAATTTGATTAATAAGCAAAAAAAAAACAAAACGAGAAAGGCAAAGCTAACTTCGTCTCTACCGAAGTTTTGATACACTTGAAATAGCTTGTCTCAACGGTTAGCGACTTCGACCAAACTTCGCAGATCAGCTTAAAAACATTACATTTTACCCATGACCGTGTTTGAGAGCAGTAATATTGAGAACTAACCAGTTTTTCTCACTAAAACCTATTTTTAGAACGAACATTTGTATGGCAGCTACAAGAAGTAGTCATCCGATCCGGTCGGTTCCGACATATTAGCAGTGTGCAGTAAAAAGAAGACTCTGTGCAAAGTTTCAGCTCGATAGCTCCAAAACTGAGGGACTAGTTCGCGTAGAAACAGACAGACGGACAGACGGACGGACGGACAGACGGACGGACAAAGCTTAATCGACTCAGCTCGTCATGCTGATCAAGAATATATATACTTTATGTGGTCGGAGATGATTCCTTCTATGCGTTGCAAACTTCTGGGCAAAATTATAATACACTTTTCAAGTGTATAAAAAGGTCAATTTGGTTAAACGCAGCATTATCAAACCGAAATTTGTGTTCCAAAGTGCAAATAAACGAAATGGCTAGAAGTGGCTAGATCATATTGAAAAAAAAGCTAACCCGCTCAAAAAGTTGCTAGTTCTAGCCACAAAGTGGCTGAGTTGGCAGCCCTCCACTGCATGGTGACGCTTCAAGCTACGCGTAAGTGATTGTTGAGTTAAAAATGTGTATAATTTTATAAATTCATTTTTTGGTAATAGTTTCTTACAGCAATAATTGGCGGTTCTTCTGTATATATAATGGATAAGTTTTTGTGCACATCAAGTAAGTAAAAACCTTAAAAGCAGCAGTGTATATTATTACAAATCTATTGCGTTTTAGACAAAGTTAACGCTGCTTCTTCTTCTGATTCTGCTTTGTGCGCCGAGGAATCAGCTGATGCCTCGTCCAGCAGTAATCGGAAGCGCAAAGGAAATTCTGATGTTTGGAAACACTTTGAAAAGTGTAAGAATAAAATGTTTGCCAAATGTCGTTTATGCGGAAAGGAGTACAAGACATCTGGCAACACATCAAATTTAAGCCATCATTTACGTCGTATACACCCATTATACAATACTGCAGAAGACGTACCTACAATGGCAAAATTTATGAAGCGGTCGGATGCGTACGCCCCCACATCATCCAAGAAACAGATGTTGGATGCTCTTATTTCAGAAATGGTGGCAGAAGACGTGTTACCATTTAGCTTTGTGGAGGGTCTTGGATTTCGTAAGCTTATGCATGTGGTGGATCCAAAATACGTTGTACCAAGCAGGACAACATTGCAACATGTACATGTACAAAATATGTACAAGCAATAAATTGGCTATTTTGAAACAAAAACTTAAAAAAATCGAATATTGTTCCATAACAACTGATGGTTGGACATCCCGTGCAAACTGCCATGACCTGACAGTCACGTGCCACTTTTTTGAAAATTATGAGTTAAAGACTGCAGTGCTTGCAACACAGCCACTGTCTAACGAGGAAAACCATTGCAGTGAAAATATTGCTACAACATTGAAAAACATATGCGATGAGTTCAAAATTTTTAAAAAAATTGAGACCATCGTAACGGATAACGCAGCTTCAATGAAGAAAGCATGCGAAATATTAAGCAAAAAGCACATTGGTTGCTATGCCCACACTTTAAACTTAATTGTTCAAGAGGCACTGGCATTAAGCGAAGTGAATGCGATTTTGAAATGTGTGAAAAACATTGTTACTTATTTTAAAAACAGCACAATCGCTTATGTCAAATTAAAAAAAGGTCAAAATGTTGCAAAGCCATTAAGCCTGATCCAAGAAGTTCCAACACGTTGGAACAGTGCGTTGCACATGCTAAAGCGAGTGCTCTGTATAAGGGAACACCTTTCAACAGTCCTTTTAAATACTTCAAAGGCACCATCGCCCTTAAACGAGGATCAATTTGATTCCATGAAGGAGATATGCAGCGTATTGGACCATTTTGAAGCAGCTACTTTAAACACTTCGTCTGCTAAATCCACCACAGTAAACCTAATTATACCCACGACACTTGGCCTTATGATTAAGCTGGACAGTGCTCTCCCAGGTATGAAAACAACTGTGGGGGTGGAAATTTGCAATTTTCTACAAACTCGTCTAAGGGCAAGACTCGCACCTTATGAAACCCGAACTGGTACGCGACTGGCGACTATGCTGGATCCACGCTTCAAAAAGGAGGGATTTCGCGAGCAAAGTAATGCAGAACAAGCAGCAAAAATATTAGAGACTGAAGTTGCGTCTGTATTGCAAAATGTGCAAAAAAGCAATATACTATCTACGTATGAAGAACCGCCGATTGAAAAAGAAAACGCTAGTGATCTCTATAGTTTTATGACAACAAAAGTTAATCAAAAACCAAAGACAATTCGATCGGATGCAATAATTGAGCTGCGTCAATATTTTGAGCAGCAGAATGCATCGCGAGAAGCAGATCCGCTGGAGTATTGGAAGGTAACATTTAAAATATGAATCTTTTTAGCTATAACCATTTTTGAATTTTTTGCAGAGCAATAAAACCCAATTTAGTTCGCTAGCACATTGTGCCTTGAAATATTTGTGCGTTCCAGCTACATCAACTGAGTCTGAGCGAACTTTCAGCAAGGCTGGGGAGATCATTTCTAATAAACGTGCGGCGCTAAAACCAAAAGCTGTCAACGTTCTTGTTTTTTAAAAAAAAAACCAATGGCTAGACGAAAATAATTCGCAATAAGCCAATTTCTTCAAAAGACAACATGTTAATGGAAAAGACTCAATTTAAAAAATAATATTTACCATCAAAAATCAAATATGTGAATGGAAAAGACTTAATTTTAATGTTAAAAAATAATTATCTGTGAATTGAAAAGACTTACATTTTATGTTTATTTAGTTTTAAGAACCAATTAATGAAGCAATTGTTTTTGTTCTTCTAATTTTAAGATATGAATATTAATGAGTGAGATTTGAATTATGAAGACATAATTTTTGTTTTTTAATTTTAAGAAATGAGCCTTTATATTTGTTTTTTTTTAATATTAAGAAATAAATATGAATAACTAAGCTTTAACTTGTGAAGACATTATATTTGATTTTTTTATTTTATGAAATGAGCATTTAATATTTGTTTTTTTAATTTTAAGAAAAAAAATTTGAATAAAAAAGCTTTAAATTGTGAAGACCTAATTTTTGTTTTTTTGAATTAAAAAAAAAATGAAAATATAAATTTTGTTCGTTTATTATTAAGAAATTAATAACATTATTTTACACAAACAAAATTAATGTTTGCCTTTTCTATATTTTTCTTAATATAGCATAAGATATATGGTATTTACCGCAATCTAAAATATTTGAAAAATTTTCGATGTTTTAACGATATATCGATGTTTTTTTGGAAAACATCGAGGTTTTGAAACATCGAAGTTAAAAACTATCGATGTACCCACTATCGATAGTTTTGCAGCCCAATATTAGATTTACAGTACGCCTTAACTAGCTGGCTTATCTCTAGTTTGCTTAATTTTTACTTTATAATATTATAACCAAAGGCTTAATTTACTCCTTTACTCCTTTTGCTACTTCAGACACCGCTGGCACCACGATTCGCTCGGGCACGTTTGCTGGTACGCAGAACTCGCCGGCTCTCGTTTGTAACCGCACAGCTACTGTCTGGAAGCTATGTTCTTCTGGCAGGAGGCTCAGCTTACACGCTTTCTCGCTGGCACCACGAATTCGTCAGGCCCACTGGCTAGTACGCTCAGTTACGCCGACCCTCGTTTTTACGCACAGCTCGATGATCTAGCAATAGGCTTCTAGCACTCACTCTGCCTTTTCCTGCGACACTCCTTGGATTTCCTCGGGCGATTTCCCTCGATGTTCCTCTGCTCCACTCACTCGCGTTGGTATTCGCACTCGCTTGAATCGCGCACTGGGACTTGGCACTCGCTTTAAAACTGACCGCACTAGGACTTTTACTCGGCCCTTTTATAGCCACAGGGCCGCCTCTGCTGCGCATTTGTTTGCCATTAGCCGCCAAGTCCCGTTGTTGCCATGTACCTCCAGATCAGTGCAATTTTCCACTGTTCTTCGCTTTGCCTCATGAGTGCGAGCGTGAGCACTCGTCGTACTCCCGTTCTCTCCTTTTCTCCAGAACTCCAGCGGTTCTTTTCCCAGCGCTCTGCTGTGCTCCAACGGTACTCCGTTTTCCTCCTCTTCGCTTTGCCCTTCAGCTCCTGCAACCAATTCGCCGTACACCTTAACCCTTGTGCGGCCAACATAGTTTAGTATAAATCTAAGTATAGTAATTATAAATCTACATATACATTTAACTATAAATATAAATGTAAGTATAAATATAAATATCACTTACACTTACTCCTCTTACATATTACCAAATACTTGACTTGTGAGACTTCAACAATAAAGTCCTCACACATTTAATTTCTTGTCTGTCAGGTGAAGCGCTCGGAACTGTTAGAGCATTTCAAGTCAACGCGAGCAATTACGAGAAAGCATTAGCAAGCTTAAAAAATGTATATGATAACGACTGCCTTATATTTAAGGACCACATTTCAGCGTTGTTCGGTCTTCCCAAAGTTGTCTCGCCCACAGCATCGGCCTTGCGAAGCCTTATCGACACAGTTTCGGCTGTGTATGGGTCATTGCTGACGATTGGCGATGACACAAAGATCGCAAATGCTATGCTAATTCATCTAGTTATGAACAAAGTCGATCCAGTGACCAAACGAAAATGGGAGGATCAACTTGATTTTGATAAGCTTCCGCTATGGGTAGATTGCGAGAAGGTGTTAAATCGCAGATACCAGCATATGTCAGCTGAAGAGTCTACCAAACCAACTTCAGAAGCGAAGCCAATTCAAAGCAAGCATAACCGTACCTCATTTTCGTGTTCTGCGACTCAACCCTCATCAAAAAATGCAAAAAAAATGTGTGTATTGCAATTCAGAAGGGCACTCGATTGGGAATTGCTCTTCGTTCTCTTCTTTATCAGTCGCACAAAGGTTTGAGTTCGCAAAGTCAGCTCCCTTATGTATAAACTGTCTACAAAGGGGTCTGTTGCAAGGTGCAAGACAGCAAAGTGTCGAGTTTGTAGCCGTTCACATCATACGCTCCTCCACAGATATACAGCGGTTAGCAACAGTTTAGCGTTACCACCACCATCCAATGACCAAACTTCCAACACAGATCACTCTTCCACATCACATGCTATGCATGCGACGGCATTAGAGAAGGTGATTTTGGCTACGTCAATCGTTAATGTTCGAACTAAAACCGGCGAACTAATATTGGCTCGAGCTCTGCTCGACTCTGGTTCGCAAACAAACTTCGTGACAGAAGAGCTTGCACAACGATTGCAGATACGTAGGGAAGATTCATGTATCAGCTTGCTGTGGTGAAGTCGCGAGTTAATTGCAGTGAGTTTTCAGCCGATTTTTGGATATTGAAATCGATTTCGAGCTATCAGCCTGACCACACAGTAAACGTGAGCGGCTGGAATATTCCTGAAAACCTACAATTGGCGGATCCCTACTTTTATAAGCCACAAAAAATAGACATGTTGATAGGAGCTGAAACATTTTTTAACTTTTAGCTATCGGTCAGATTAAACAAGGTCCAAATTTTCCGATCTTACAAAAAACCCTTCTTGGTTGGATTGTGTCTGGACGATATACATTGAACTCGTCTAACGGCCAAGAGAAAATGCTAAATCTAAGTTGTCAAGAGGATTCGATAGCTTCTATAGATAGAACACTGCAAAAATTTTGGTCACTGGAAAGCCTTCCATCTTCAAACAAGGTTATGTCTCCAGAACAACAGTTGTGTGAGAAACATTTCACAAATAATGTGGAAGTTTTACCATCAGGTCGCTTCCAAGTAAGACTGCCGTTTAAGTCTGATCCTAAGCTATTGGGCAACTCATTTGAAGTTGCAAAACGGCGGTTTTTGTCGCTCGAAAGAAGATTGTCCCGAGACGATCATGTAAGGGCAATGTACATGAATTTCATGGAAGAGTACCTTTCATTGGGACAGATGACAGATATTGAGAACAAAATTCCTAACATTCCTCACTATTTCATTCTGCATCAGTGCGTCTTGACGAGTCTTGCAAGACGTCCACTCACGTTGCGTTATGTCCTACGATCCAGGAGGAGCTATACTCGACTCTACTCCGCTTCAGACAAAATAAATATGCGCTAACTGCGGATATTAAAAAGATGTATCGCCAAGTAATGGTTAATGAAGCGGATAGACTGTTTCAGCTCATAGTATGGAGGAGAGATCCATCTGAGTCTTTGAGAATTTTTGCATTGAACACTGTGACTTATGGCACTGGGCCAGCCCCTTTTCTTGCCATCCGGTGTTTAAAGAGGTTGAGTGAAAGTGCCCAAGTCTCCCACCCAAAAGCAGCAAACGTTATTCGGACCGATTTTTATGTCGATGATATGTTGACTGGTGCTGGTTGTGTCGAAGAACTAAAGACGATTAAGTCTGAAGTATCTCAGGTGTTGCAAGAGGCAGGGTTCGAACTAACAAAATGGTTTTCGAACTGCCCTGAGATTTCCGCATCCGAGAGCACAGTCAAACCAATAACGATCTCAGACTCAGACTCAACAAAAGCGTTAGGAATTCTTTGGCTACCTCATGAAGATGTCTTCAAATTTAAGCTGGACGAATCTTCCATGAGTGTACGAGCGACTAAACGGAACATTTTGTCGGTGACGTCAAAACTTTTCGATCCCCTCGGATTGCTTAATCCCCTTATTATAAAAGGAAAGATCTTACTGCAAGAACTTTGGTTATTGAAACTGGACTGGGATGAATCGATTCCAATGAAATTGGAAACTGAGTGGGAAGGTCTTAAACAAATTTTGTCGGATATTCAAAAGGTGGCCGTTCCACGATTTGTACATATAGAGCCGACGTCACCGATTCAAATTCATGCCTTCGCCGATGCTTCTATGAGAGCATATGGAGCGCGTATTTACGTTCGTTGTTTGACTGCAGAAGGTTTTAAAGTGTCATTGTTGACCTCTGAATCGAAAGTAGCGCCGCTCAAGACCAAAACCCTTCCAAGGCTTGAGTTATGTGCCGCTCACCTTTTAGCAGAACTCTGTCATCGAGTCAAGCCTTGGATTAAGGCTCCGATCGAACGCATTGTGCTTTGGTCAGACTCAGAAATAACACTACATTGGATTCGGTCACATCCCTCGTCGTTGTCTACCTTTGTTTCGAATAGAGTGGCTGAGATTCAAGAGTGGACAGAGAACGCAACGTGGCGGCATGTACCAACAAAGCAGAACCCAGCAGATATGGTGTATCTAAGAGGTTGTTTTTGAGATCCTTGAGATGGAAATTCGGAAATCAGCTGTCGGGCTGACAGTTGCCAAGAAAAGTTCAGAGTTGTTGGACATCATCGAGGGATACTCGTCACACCTTAAACTGCTGAGAGTGTTCGCTTATATGTTCCGCTTTATCCGAAAATGTAAAGACAAAACAATCCAATTTGAAAATATTCCTTCAGCACTTGAACTAAAAAGAAGCATTTGAGAAAATAGTCGAAATTGTTCAAAAACATGAATTCGAAGACGACATAGAAAGGGTTAGAAAGAGCGCGCGTGTAGGCCCAAGTCTTCAGCGATTAAATCCCTTCATCCATGAGTGTCGGGGAACTTGGTGTGCCTTTTCGTTGTTGCGAGTTGGGGGGCGACTAGTAAATGCTCCTATTTCGTACGATGCCAAGTTTCCGATTTTGTTGACGAAGCGCTGTCAGTTTGTGCAGAGCTATGTCCGTCATCTTCACCAGATGACGCAAATTATGGGAAATTTTCCTGCAGATCGGCTTCGTGCTCTCCGCCCATTTTCTTCATGTGGCGTTGATTTTTGTGGCCCTGTTAATACGTCGCTTAAGATTCGTGGAAAGCCTCCATATAAGTCTTATATAGCTCTTTTTGTGTGTTTTGCATCCAAGGCGGTACATCTAGAACTTGTATCAGACTTATCAACTGACTCTTTTTTATTGGCTTTTCAAAGGTTCGTTGGTCGCCGCGGCGTTCCAAGTCGTCCGTTGCGACAATGCGACGAACTTCGTCGGAGCGAGTCGCTACTTCGAGGATCTGAGAAGGAAGATAGAGGCAGAAGAGGGCGCAATTCGGGCATTCGCGTCAAGGAGCGGATGCACGTTTGCGTTCATACATCCAAGGGCGCCGCATTTCGGGGGACTATGGGAGGCAGGTGTAAAAACTGCCAAGAACCTACTCCAACGGACGGTGGGCAGCGCTTCTAAGCGCAGAAGAGCTTCAGACGGTGCTGGTGGGAGTCGAGGCAGCGATGAACTCTCGACCACTGGGTCCGCTGAGCCAAGACCCAAGCGATGGAGAGGCTCTCACCCCCGCACCTGCTGATAGGCGGGCCGTTGATCGCGCCACCAGCAGTCGGGACCCCGGACCAGGAGGGTCTCAGCTGCTTGAAGCGATGGCGGCTTGTCTCGTCTCTCAGGCGAACGTTTTGGCAGCGTTGGTCCCGGGAATACGTGCTGGGACTGCAGACCCGGGCCAAGTGGCACCAGCAGAAGCCGAACGTCGCGGAAGGAGACCTCGTCGTCGTCGCAGAGGACAACATGCCTCCCCAACAGTGGCTCCTGGGCAGGATAACAGCCACTCACGCCGGGCAGGACGGCGTGGTCAGGGTCGTCGACGTTAAGACGACCACTGGAGGCACCTACAAGAGGGCTATCCGTAAGCTGGCCCCTCTTCCAAACTGTTGAAGCCTGTGCAGCCCTTCAATGGGGGCGGTGTTGACGCAGATGGCGTGTTAAATTTAAGTATGTAGTTTTAATTGTTTGATAATTTATTGAAGTTATTTCTTGAAGTCTAGTGTAAGTTAGTTTAGGGCGGAGCGGGAGCGCAATAAAACTCTCTTTTCGTCGCTCTGAGCGAATTCGCCCAGTTTCGCCACCCTAGCTTAAGATAGGCTTTAGAGAAATTGTTGAAGTTTATTAAATTAGTTGTCGTTAACCATTGAAACTGAGCGCAGCTATTTATCGTTTTCGAAAGTGCCAAATTAAACTTTATTAATTTTTATTCAAACGTTTTACGAATTGTTTGTTCTTCTATAAAAACTCCTATAGAAATTCAGCTATTTAAAATTAGTTTTTTTCGCTGATGCGGAGATTCATGCACACGCCACACGTCAGAAATCAACTACACACATGCACACTTATATGTTTGTTTGTGAATGCATAAAGAAACCCAAAAAACGACCAAGCATACGAACACAGTTCGAATTTTCGACAAACGAAGTTTCGAAGACTTGACAAACTCCGTATGACAACTTGGTATACAAAGTGTAGCGATAGTGTTTCATACTTGTGGGCTGTTGTAATGCATGATGTGGGCTCGCCTCATTTAGCTGTGCGCCGCTGGGATTTGACAAATCGGAACATATAAAAAAAAGTCTTGCGGTATTTTTATTGAATTTTCAATTGTTCATAAAATTGGTTACGAGTTCCCAACGAGATGCCAACTTCATAATGCCCCTCTTATAGCTCGCTTCCCTATTGGCAAAAAAACTCGGAGAGTCAATTTTCACAGGACTCTCTTGTGGCCAACTTCCGACTACCAAGCTCGTTCGCCATGGACAAAAATAGGTGGTAATCACTTGGTGCGAGATCCGGACTATACGGTGGATGCAAAAGAACCTCCCATCCGAGCTCCCGGAGCTTCTGGCGCGTCACCAAAGATGTGTGTGGCCTGGCGTTGTCCTGATGGAAGACAATTCGGCCTCTGTTGATCGAAGATCGCCTCTTCTGCATGAGTGTGTGGCATCCCCGATGAGTTCCCTCACGCGATAGCTGCAGCCACCTATCGATATTCATCGCACGCCTTCGAGATGAAGTTTGTTCCATCGCTGACGACGAGTCTCTCCCGCGAATTCTGCCAGCGTCGCTTCGATCATATTCAGTTTATTGTATTTAGCGAGTAATATTATTATTTAATAAATTTAGTTATAACGATAACTAAAGTGGTGACCCCTAGTTCCGAAATAACAATAAACAAATTCAAAGCCCAGTGTTAAACAAATGAATTTCAATCTCTGACGAAATTCACACATACACACACAAAAGAAACAAACGACATACAACAGCAAACTGTGCATAAAACATTTAACAAAAATCTTCAAACAAATGTACAAACAGTGTTTTTGCGAAGTATTGTGAAATGCACACGGCACACGCATGCAGCAGCGACACATACGCTCACACACGCAGCCAACACGCCCGCATACACATACAAACATGCCTACGGTGTCTGCACTTACAGCCTGCGATCGCCGTGGAAGCTGCGCTCCAACCAGGACGTGCGCATTCGCATCCTGCATTCCTGAGGTTCTGCTGATGGAATTTCTTCAAGAAAAAGTACACATATGAGCACGACAACGGCGACACACAGACGCCAACATACACGTGGTGAGGAGAGAGTGAATGTCGAAACGAAGACGGACGTTGTTTTTTGGAGCTCCGTATTAAATCGGCTTAAACTCAGTGGAAACCGCGTGATAAATTCAACGGCAGTGACCAGTGAATACTAGTGTTCCCCTGGCCCAACGGGCAAACAATCAAGGGCATAGTCAAAACCCATTGCCAATTATCCGCGACAATTAAATTTAAAAATTCCCAGTGAAGCATTGTTTTTGCTTAGCGAGAGACGGTCGTTTACGCGGTCAACAGTGCACTTTTTTCCCTGACTAACGTAGCTTAATGCTACCCTCACCCCCTCCCTCCAGCTCAGATCGCCCAGACTACAAGTGTGTGTGCGAGAGCAGAGCGCGAAACCGGCAATTCACCTCACCATAGAGAGCGTTAAAAACCGTTGCTGCACTAACGCGGGTGTGTGTGCGTGTGTGCGGGTCCACAGATCTGTCGGTAACGCAGTGAAATCATCCAGCATCGGCAAAGCAGTGCAATAAGAACATATTGGAGCAACGCCAGCATCCACGCAACTGCACTGGTGGTGGAGCCGTCAGCGTGCCTGCGCATCGACTCCAGCACCGTGGTCGTGTGTTCGATCCCGGCTCAGGTCAGAAAATTTTTTTTTCTATTTTTATTTTATTTCTTTTTTTTTTCCTCTGTGTGTTTTGATATCCCTACCCTGTTGGGAAAGAGATCAAAACGGAACACCATATCCAATACACGGTTGGGGCACCGTAAATTGCTTCTTGAAGATGGATATGGAAGCTGGGGAAACGATTGAAGATCCGCCTTTGGGACGCTATCTGCTGGCAGAGGTTTTGGATGGAGCATCGGGTAGTATAACCCCTTTAACGAGCAGCATAAACTGGGACCAAACTGACCCATTCAGGAAAAGTACTGCGGTCGCACGTTCTCCACCTGCGGGTGGACATCTAGAGCGACCTGCAATATTATTGGAAACCAGGGAAAACCCGGATGAGGATTGCGAGGAAAAGCAGGGCCTTGCCCTACTTAATAGCATCGGAGCCAAAGTGAGGGAGCTTCGGAAGCTAATGGCCCTACCAAAGCGCTCCATTACGAACGGCATGAGGGAGATAGTTGATGAAATCGACCTCTTACAGAGGGAATCACAGTCGTACGTGCAGGGGCTGGTGACCAAGCAGGGAATGTTGGAACAAGCCACACAGCCAAAAGAGGATAAAGTGGCGAGGGCAGAGCCGCCGCAAACTAGTGGTAAAAGGCCAAGAAGAAACCAGGATCCGAGATCACCAAGTGCAACCAACACTCCAAAAAAAGCAATGCGCGGAGCACCCACGACGACTATCGTCTCCAAAAATGCTCAGCAGTCAAAGCCCAAGCACAATGGCCAAGCGAATGGTAATCAGCCACCAAGACATACTGAGCCAACCAAGCCGGCAAATAAGGAGCAAGGAAATGGAGAATGGACTGTGGTTAGAGGCAAAAAACAGCCACAGAAGAGGGTGCCGCCAAGGACTGATGCAATAATCATCAAGGGCCCCGAAGGCATCTCCTACGCTGAGATTTTAAAACAGGTGAAGGCAGAACCACAATTATTGGAACTCGGACAGAAAGTTCAAGGAGTAAAGCGCACAGCCAATGGAGGACTTTTACTGGTACTGGACAAGGTGTCAGACCCAAAGACAGCGGATCTACAGATGGCCGTACAGACCTTACTAGGAGCAGGAATCGACGTGCAGACTATCACGGAGACGGTACAGCTTGAGATTCGAGACCTGGACGAGGTAACCACAAAAGAGGAATTGATAGACGCCATCAACAAGCAGGTGCACATAGAGCTACCAATGACAGCCATAACAAACTTAAGGGCTGCATATAGAAGCACCCAAACAGCAACACTGCGTGTGCCACCGGAAATGGGAGATAAACTTCTAGCAGCGGGCAAAGTTCGGGTAGGCTGGTCAAGTTGTAGGATACGACTAAAGACCCAGCCGCGAAGATGCTACAAGTGCATGGAATTTGGCCACATCCAGGTTAACTGCAGGAGCAAGCATGACTGCCGGAAAGCATGCTACAATTGTGGAGAGGAAACCCATCAGGTCAAAACCTGCAAAGCGAAACCAAATTGTATTCTCTGCACAAGAAGTAATCTGGAAAACAGGATTCACGGAACAATGGACACCAAATGCCCAATGTATCAGAAGGCAATGAAGGACATGCATAAAAAATGAAGCTATTGCAGATAAATCTAAATCACTGCGCGGTTGCCCAGCAATTACTGGAACAGACCATACTTGAGGAGAACATAGATGTAGCTATAGTAAGCGAACAGTACCGGAACAAAGACCGAGCCAATTGGGCGTCAGACGTGGAAGGAAAGTCGGCAATCTGGTCATGCGGGGCTCAAAAATCGCAAATTCGGAATAAGATGCAGGCATCATGCTTTGTGCGAGGCTTAATAGAGAATGTCTTCATCTACAGCTGCTACCTGCCCCCAAGCCTCAATATTGAGGAAGCAAGCCGCGTACTTGAGGAGTTAGCGGACGACATCCGGGGCAAATACCCAGTAGTAGTAGCTGGAGATTTCAACGCTTGGGCGACCGATTGGGCCTGTCCGACAACAAACGCGAGAGGACAGGCATTACTAGAGGCCTTTTCAGCACTGGATATAATACTTCTCAATACAGGAGGAAAGCATACATACAGCAAGGCAGGCAGAGGATCAATAATTGACCTCACCTTCGTGAGCAGTACCCTCATGTCACGAAGCAGGTGGGAGGTCAGTGACATGTATACGGGGAGCGACCACATGGCCATATTGTTTAGTCTGCACCATCACCAAGAGAACCGCCAACGCAAGTACCTAGCCCAGAGCAGTCACAAATTGGAAACGCTAGACCCAGCTATGATCCCAATCCTAATGGAGGGTCTTGAATTGCATGGCACAGCAACAGAGAAAGCGGACAAAATGGCAGCACATCTGATAGCCGTGTGTAACGGTTCGATGCTTCCCAAAGGTGCTGGGTCACATAGGAGAAGCCCAAACTACTGGTGGACCCAGAATATATCCAAGACTCGATCAGAATGCCTGCGGGCAAGAAGGAGATACCAGCGCGCGCGAAGTCCGGAGAGCAGACAAGAGCGCCAGGAAATTTTCAGGGAGAAAAGGCAAATCCTGCAAAGGCTCATAAAGGAAAGCAAACGCGATTGCTATAGGAAGATCTGCAACGACCTGGAAAATAATCCATGGGGTTTCGCGTATAAGCTGGCGATGAAGAAGCTAAAGGCCTACAGCCAGTCACCTCCAACATGCCCCGTCCAAATGGCACATATAGTGGAGACCCTTTTTCCACCTGGAACTAATATCACCCAACGCGCAACAAATATTGTTACAACAGGCTGGCGGCACATAACAGAGGAGGAGATCTTATCGGCTATAGGCAAAGTCAGGGACGATAAGGCACCAGGGCCGGACAGAGTCCCGAATAAGGTCTTGAAATTGGCAATTAAGGCCAAGCCTGAAGTCTTCATGAACCTGTACAATTCCTGCCTCACTGAGGGAATATTCCCAGCAAGGTGGAAATTACAACGTTTGGTGTTGCTACCGAAAGAGGGAAAGCCAGCGGAGGATCCATCAGCCTATAGGCCACTGTGCATGCTGGACACGGTCGGAAAAATCCTGGAACGGATCATACATGCGCGCCTGGAGGAAGTAGTAGACAAATGGATGTCTACCTCGCAATATGGATTCCGGAAAAAACGATCAACCACAGATGCCATCGGAAAGCTATGCGGTATCGCGAGCAATGCAATCCAGGGAGAGCGATGGATGTATGGAGCGAAGGAATACTGCCTGGTGACCACACTGGATATAAGGAATGCCTTTAACTCAGCTGGATGGGACCATATACTTGAAGCTCTGAGAACATTAGATGCGCCGCCGTACCTAACCACAATGATTGAAAGCTATCTGAGCGATAGGGTGCTCATGTATGAGACGGACAATGGCGTGAAGCGCTATCAGGTCACCAGAGGGGTCCCACAAGGATCTGTGCTTGGCCCAATGTTGTGGAACGTCATGTACAATGGCATACTCCGGCTCGAATTGCCCGTTGGCGCAACAGTCATTGGGTTCGCTGATGATATTGCTGTGGTGGTAGTTGCAAAACACCTCAGCGATGTGGAACAGATCAGTAACAGATCGATCCAGGAGGTCAGCAATTGGCTAGAGGACAAAGGCCTGACGCTAGCCACTAAAAAGACGGAGGCAGTGCTGATCAGTAGCCGCAAGATAGTTGAAACGGCTCATATCATTGTAGGCGATACTCCAATTATTTCTCGCCCCTACCTCAAGTACCTGGGAGTGATGATTGATCATAGGCTGAATTTCAGGGATCATTTAGCGTACGCCAGCAATAAAGCCAGCGGCACGGCATCAGCATTGTCCAGACTCATGGCCAATACTGGAGGACCAGGGCAGTCCCGGCGTAAACTGCTTGTTGGGGTAGTTAGCTCCACCCTCCTCTACGCAGCACCGGTCTGGGCACCAGCGTCGAGATACCCAACCTATCTGCGTGCAGCCAATGCAGTCCAACGGGTCTGTGCGCTGAGGGTGTGCAGCGGATTCCGCACCATTTCCAGCGATGCTGCACTGGTGGTGGCTGGACTGATCCCGCTAGATCTGAAAGCACAGGAAGTTGCTGAACTAACCTCTGTAAATTCAGAAAGCATTAGCCCTGAAATGCGAAGAGCGGAAATTCGCGAGACCACACGGATGAAATGGCAAGAGCGGTGGCAGAGGTCGACCAAAGGACGATGGACTTTCAAGCTAATTCCAAACATAGGATTATGGCTGGACAGAAGACACGGACAGGTGACCTACTACTTGACGCAACTTCTTACGGGACACGGATGTTTGAAATCCTACCTACATAGGTTCAAACACGAAGACGACCCGTACTGCCCAGACTGTACAGGGCAGTCGGTCACCCAAGACGCAGAGCATGTATTTTTTGTCTGTCCGAAGTTTGCTGAAGAACGAGAAGATTTAAGCATGCGGGTGGGGAGGACACCAGCCGTTAGCAACCTGGTGAGTATCATGCTAGAATCTACGGAAAATTGGTCTGCAGTCTGCAATATGGCCACAGTAGTGTTTCAAAGCCTGCGTAGCGCAGAAAGACAGCGCAACTCTTCACATAGGAGAGAAACCTAGATGAGCCCGTTGGGCGATTCCCCCCCCGGTGAAGTAATACCTCACGGCAGTGCCACCGGGAATCGGGGAGAAGAAGGCGGTAGTTTAGTGGGTTGGAGTCCCACACTTCAATCGCAACCCTGCGATTGAGACGGCTTTCGATGCTTCTATCGCCTACCAAAAAAAAAAAAAAAAAAAACGTGTTTGGGTTGGAAGTGCACCGGTGACGCACTAGGCTAGGTTGGATGCACCAGCAACAACTGAAATGAGCAGAGACCCATTTGCAAAAGGAGCAAAAATTGCGCGAACCCCTCCTGGCGAACCGCCGTTGGTAACTGTGGGCCAACAACACGTCATGGATAGGTGCGACACGGGGTCTGAGACGCCAAAAAGGGGCAGAGATGAAGCGAGCCCTTCAGGGGCAAGCCGAACTACTCCACCTAAGAAGCGGAAAGGACCTGGCCCAACCATAACCGACCAGATGCGAGTTTTGGGCAAAATGCTAGATGACATAGTGTTCTTGGTGAATGAGAAGAAGCCGGTAGTGCGTCATATCAACCAGAATATGAAGGATACACTAGCAAAAATGAGGCAAATCCAGGCAAGCGTGTGTGAAAGTGTGGAAACTGCGTTAGCTGAACCCAAGTGTTGCTCCCGATGCAACGAGAATTTGGAGACCGAATGCTTACCAACCACGCACGGTGCATACGATCGTACGGCTCCCGAGAGAGCTGAAATTTCGGCGCAAACAACGCCCACCCTGGGAGGGACCACCCAAACTGCGAAAGCCTCCGACGTAGGCTCAGAGCTGGTTGAGTGTTCTACCCAGACCACCCCAAGACTTCGAAAACAAGGCGAAACCGCGGACAAAAGTCGTGCTCCATTGAAGGGACGACCAGAGACTGCCGTAGCCAATACTGAGCGAGCAGTGGCCGGGAACACCGGCAGGCCTACAGACACCAATTCTGCACCTAATAAGCAGTGGCAGATGGTAAGCAAGAAAGGACGGGCCCAAAAGCGACCTGAAGTGCCACCACAAAAACCGCGAGCTGACGCACTCGTCGTTTCTGGCAGGGCCGGCCTGTCATACAGCGAGGTCCTTAACATGGTCACGAGGCGCCAGGATGACCAACTTAAAAACGTGAGCGAAAATGTGAAGAAGGTTCGCCGCACTGCCAATGGCGACCTGCTGCTTGAACTGAACGGGCCAGGCCTTGAATGCACCCAGCAATTAAAGGCGGAGATCGAGCAGGTTCTAGGCGACAGTGCGGGTATCCGTGCTCTGACACCGGAAACGCGGCTAGAAATCAGCGACCTCGACGCGCTGACTACTCGGCAGGAGATTGCGGAAGCCTTGGCTGCCCAAGCAGGCATCCCTCTGGAAGTTTGCAGCGTCAAAAGTCTGCGTAGTTCATTCGCAGAGACGCAGGTGGCCATTGTCACCATTCCGACGAGCCACGCACAACGGGCGCTAGACCTAGGAAAGGTTAAGATCGGCTGGACACGCTGTCGTATAAAACAGCGCGAGGGAGTAAGGAGATGCTATAGGTGCCTGGAGATTGGGCACATCGCAGCCAGCTGCAGGAGTGCCGTGGACCGCACGAACTGTTGGCTGAAGTGCGGTGAAACTGGCCATAAAATCGCAGCTTGCGATACTAAGCGAACCCTACAAAGTGGGCGACAGCAGCAAGTGGGTCGCGGACAAAACAGGGAAGGCGGCAATTTGGCTATGCGGAACAGCAGGTATGCACTTCTCCGCGGTGCGCGCTGAGGACGGATTTGTTCGAGCCAAGATCGGAGATACATGGGTGTACAGTGCTTACCTTGCCCCGAGCCTAAGCATTGCGGAATTCTCAGCCATACTGGATGTGCTTGCGACTGATGCCCTTGGACGCAACCCCTTAGTCATCGCAGGGGACTTCAACGCGTGGGCAGTGGAATGGGGCAGCGTATCCACGAACACAAGAGGCCGAACACTCCTTGAGGTCTTTTCGGCACTAAACATTGGTCTGTTAAACAATGGCAATCAGCACACCTTTAGCAGAGCGGGTATTGGATCAGTAGTCGACTTAACTTTTGTAAGCAGTTCACTGTATCCAACTGCGAGTTGGAACATAAGCTGCGAATACACTGCAAGTGACCACCTTGCCATACGATGCACATTAGGCGAGCCAGCGCGTAGACATACGCCCCAAGTGCACCGCTGGAAATCGTACCGTGCGGAGTCACTGAACACGCAAACCTTTGCGAATTCGATTGAATCCCTAGCCGCAACTGGAAGTGCAGAACAAATGGCAGAGCACATAATAGCCCAAGTGGAAACTGCATGCGACTCCAGCATGCGTAAGCGGAAACCGTATGGGCGGCATCATGTATCAGTGTACTGGTGGACCGACCAAATTGCAGAAGCCAGGTGTTCCTGCAACCACGCAAGGAGGCGCTATCAACGCTCTCGCGGAACCCCAGCTTTTTATGAATGGCAAGATTTCTATCACAGCTGCAGACGGACACTTAAAGCGGCAATCAAAGAGAGCAAGCGCAAGTGCTTCCTCGAACTTTGCGACTCAGCTGAGCACGACTCGTGGGGCAGCGTATAAGAAATGGTCGTAAAAAAACTTAATGCCCACTCGAAACCACAGCCGTCATATCCTCATACGATATCAACGACGTTCCAAATCCATCAGTTGAAGTGCCACCTGATATGGCCATTGAGGAAGTCACTGCAACGGAAGTGGTCCAAGTTGCCAGGAGCTTAAAACTCAACAAGGCCCCAGGCCCGGACTCTGTACCGAATAGGGCACTTAGGCTAGCGCTGACACTGAAACCGGAAATCTTCGCAGAGATGTACAACAAATGTCTACTGGAAGGTGTATTTCCTGATAAGTGGAAGATACAGAAGTTAGTTCTTCTACCAAAGCCAGGCAAGGCACCTAACGAAGCTGCGTCATACAGACCAATCTGCCTAATCGACTCTGCTGGAAAGATTCTAGAAAAACTCATCTGCACACGGCTGGAGCGAGCCATAGCTACATCTGGTGATCTCTCGCAGTACCAGTACGGATTCAGGAAGGCAAGGTCCACAATCGATGCCATCAACAAGGTTGTGTGCACAGCCGCGAGCGCGATAGAGGGGACTAGATGGAAAAACGGGGAGAAGGAATACTGCCTAGTTGTCACACTGGACATTCGCAACGCCTTTAACTCTGCAAAGTGGAGCTGCATTCTAGGGGCCCTAAAAAGCTTTAGAGTCCCCCCATACCTGCTGCAGATGATCAGTAGTTACTTCAATAACAGGGTGCTCAAGTTCGATACCAGTGCACGCACGGAGACGTATGACATAACAGGAGGGGTTCCGCAAGGTTCCGTGCTAGGTCCATTATTGTGGAACGCGATGTACGACGGCATCCTACGACTTTCTCTCCCCCAAAAAGTTCAAGTTGTTGGATTTGCGGATGATGTTGCCGTGGTTGTAGTGGCAAAACATCTCAGGCAGGCAGAGTCGCAGTGTAACCTAGCTATCAAGCAGATAGAGGCGTGGCTTTCTTCAGCAGGCCTGGAACTTGCGCCACACAAGTCTGAAGCTGTCCTTATAAGCAGCCGGAAAAAGGTGGAGACTGCACAAATAACAGTGGGCAATACGGTGCTCACCTCCAAGAGAGCGCTAAAGTACCTGGGGGTAATGATTGATACCAGGCTGAGTTTTAGAGAGCACTTGGAATACATAAGTGTAAAAGCGGCATCAACCAACAGAGCGCTGTCTAGGATAATGCTGAATACCCGAGGCCCAAAGCAAGGTCGAAGATTGCTGCTAACCAGCGTTACGAGGTCCACCATGCTGTACGCCGCTCCAGTCTGGCTGGGAGCCCTGCAGGTGAAAAGTTACAGCCGTAGCCTGCAGGCAACACATCGGCTGGGGGCAATTAGAATGTGCTGTGCGTTTCGCACTGTGTCAGACGATGCTGCTCTTGTAATCGCAGGAGTGCCGCCCCTCGATGAGCTAGCCTCAGTAAGCGCTTTTGTTTATAACGAGGTTCACGGCAATAACTTCCCAGCAACCCTCAAAAAGGCAGTGCGAACATCCGCCCAGGAAGAAAGCCTTCTTAGGCGGCAAAGCCGGTGGGATTCTTCCGTTAAAGGTCGCTGGACTTACCGCCTCATCCCCAACCTTGGGGACTGGGTCAAAAGGAGGGCATGGGCAGGTAAACTTCTATCTTACCCAGGT
>JAEIFU010003936.1:0-22097 GCA_018904235.1 Lordiphosa stackelbergi | reverse complement strand
TTTAAACTAAAAGTATGGTTCCACGCGAAAATAATATGATCAAATATGGCCGAAAGGTTTTCTAATTTGGCCTATTTAGAAAAATTTTTATCAAAATTTATTTAGGCAAATTATTTGCATGTCGGACCTTAGCGATAGTAAACAAAATCGGGTGTGTTATTGATTTACTTATTACAGAAGCCAACAAAATGACCAACTTTGTGAGGTGCAGCCCTGTTGATTTAAAAAATATGATAAGTTTATGCTCACCATTCCAAAATAAATAAAAAAAAAAAAAACATAAAAAAAAAAAAAACAAAAGGAAGAAAGGGAGCACAGACATTTTTCGATTTATGGCATTTTGTCTAGATAAATCATCCCGTTTGTTTAGGCTAGCGCGGTTATTGATACTTATTTTCGCCATCTGATCATATTGTTAAACATATGATCTAATCTTGTGATTTTTATAGCATTCAAATCAGTTTATTTGGCAGACTTCGCTCAAGAAGACAAAAATACATATTTAAATTTATGGGAGGAAAACTAGATTGTCACTCCAAATCTGTATAGGAACTGTAAAGGCTACATTTGATTAGCCCAAAGTGTTATATGTTTACATGTAGATGATAAATTCTATTTGAAACAAGTAGCCTTTTCACAGTTCCCATAAAATTTTTTACTGACAGTCTAGTTTTCCTCTTATAAATTTCAATATGTATTTTCGTCTTTAACATGCTATAACTTCCATTTTGATTCTGATGGTACAAATTTACGAAAACTATAAATAAAAAATGTTATCTAGGTACTATTTTTTATTAATTTTTTTTTTTTTATTTTTTCAGTTTTGTTCAGTGCAATCAATATCAACATAATCAGATTAAAATAGACCTGCACCAAAAACACTGTTGGGTGAGTTATTTGTTGTTGAGTGGTACACCGGACCAATTTTGCTCTTCGTAGGGTATTCAAAATGCTCTTTCCTTCCCCACCAAAAATTCCTCTTTCTTGGCTTTATTTTTCAACTTGTTTGCAGCAAACTTTTGTAAACATGGCGCAGTTTTGCTGCTGCTGTTTGCACTCCTTTCCAGCTTCATCACCCTGCTGCTAGTGGATTCCTTCTTATGCCCGGCAACGCCGTTTTGTTTGCCTGGCGACACAAAAATATTTGATTTCTTGCAAAAACAAGGCAAATGGGCTAGGGCGGGCGTGGGGAGGAGCTGGCGAGTGGAAGCCAAAAGAATAAAGCACTGCAGCGCGACTGGAGCTTCATGTTGAACAAAAGTGTGCCCCACGAACAACACTTTAGTGCTGCAAAGGCAAAAAGTACACTTGCCCGAACATGGCAAACGTGTTGTAAAACAAAATCGAGCAAAAGTAGGCAACGGCAGTGTACAAAAACAAAACACAAGTACAAATACAAATACTTAGTGTCTGAAAAACGTTTAAGTGCATGTGTAAAATAGCTGCCTATGTGTGATTTTTTTGTGTTTGTGTTAGTGTGAGAGAGCGCATACAACATACCATAAATATTCAAGCGGGCCGCATGCTGCACTCGACCCGCACGATTCTCGGCCGTGCAGGCATACTCTCCACCATCCTCGACCATGACATGGCTTATGTTAACATGACTAATTACATCGCCATGCACGGTGATGTATTGTCCGATCATAAATCTGTAAAGCACAGAGAGAGAAAAAAAAGAAGAAAGATATGTACATTAATATAGAAAGCATTTTCTGTGGGCACAGGCGGCGGCGTATGCGCAATGCGCGTGTTTTAGAATTGTTTTTTGCATAGTTAAACGGGCATTCATACACACACACACACACACACTCATCAGCTAGGCGCATTTGAAATGCAGGCTGACCCAAATCCTTTTTACTGTAGGCTTCATTTGGTTGGGGTTTTTATGCTGTAATGAAGGCTGTCAGTCGAGTTTGTCGAGCTGTCAGGGCTTAGCATAGTTTCACCATTTGCTTTCAATGTCATGTGCCACGCCCCCAGACAGCGAAACAGTTAAGATACGTTGGCTTACACTTAATGCGGCCGTTATGCTTCAACTCAAGAAATGAGCAAATAAAAATTAGAAGAAGCAGAAGGAAATACTGTGTGGCTTAGCTACTTATTGGCATAGACATTAATTACAAGAGGCCCTGCTCAACATTGTTACGCATACGCCATGTGGCACATCTTAGTTTATGTACGAGGGCAGTAACATTTGTCTCTGACAGCCATTGAAAGCAGAAAGCACAGAAAGCCTCTGCACTTGTGTTCAAACGCAAGCAGATTGTTTCACTGTTCAATATAAACTTCAAGCAGACTAAACATAGCAAGTTTGAAAAAAATATCACTTATTTATCCACCAACCCTCGCATATGCTTAGGATTGAGCCAATCCAAGCACCAATCGGCTCATTAGTTTGTGGTAACTTTTCAATTGGCATTAGTACGAAAGTAATTACAATTTTAATTAACTTTTCCAGCAGCAGACGGCTTATGAATGCAAAAAGTGGCCAAGTCGGAACCAAAAATCTTTGGCGCCACGCTGCGGCCGACTCTTTATGGAGTGCCCAAGTGCTGCAGCAACCAACTGTAGTTAAATGGCAAATGAAGCTACTGCTGGCAGTGAAACAATGGCGGGGACAAAATTGCAACAAAGTTAAACACATCCGGCCCTGGCAGAGAGAATTCTCTTGCTGTTTCTGTGGCAGCTTAAACGGCATCCCAAAAGTTTAAGTGTGGTGTGTGTGTGTGAGGGCGGGGGTGTAAAACGCTTTGGCTGCAACAACAATATAAACCTAATAGTTTGGCGCCGCTTTCCTCCAACTGTTTCAGCTGATTGTTACCCGAGTGTGTGGGTTGGCTTAATTTCAACCAACATCAAAAATAAAATTGCACATAGAGAAAACTTTTGCCGACAAAACTTATAAAATTATGAATTTCAATTTTTGTGTGTGAATTGAGTTTACACTTGAAACTGTTGGCACAAAGTGCTTAAATGCAATGGGGTCACTAATGCATTTATACTGACAAAGAATGGGTTGGTGTTTTGGTGTAACAATGGCAATTATTATAAAAGGAATTTTTTTTGGCATTCATTGAGCTTAAACGATTCAGTAAAACTGCTTGGTAAGTATAAAAATTAACAAAACTGCTGTGCAGGCAAATTTATAAATTCTCATTATCAGTCGATTAAGACAACCTACACAGATTGTTTTTACAGAGGCTGAACAGTTCACTGTGAGTCGATTAAATATAGCGAAAAACTCCTAGATGATTAATTGGAAAGAAAGCAAATTGGAAAAAAAATCGTTTGCAGTTAAGCTGATATGGTGCAGTGTATTTTCATCGCTAAAATAGTTTTTCTCTCCTAGGCTTAAGTTTAGTTTTCTATAGCTCGTTCGGGAAGTGCTTTGCACCGCCAGAGATATATACAAAGTCCTCGTTAAGTTGTACATTTTTGGATGATCTCTGTATGCTAGTTTTTCCATTTGGTGTTGTCTGAGAGGTTGATGGAAACATCCGCCACTGCCTATCCCTTCCCTCTTGGAAAAACTGGAGCCTGTTCTCAATGAGAGATATCTATTTACAATTTTTGGAAGTCGACTATTTGGCATGCTCTCCCTTTGAAAGTAGTTGAAGTGGAGTCGCAGTGCCTAGTCCAGTTTCGATGTGCAGTGCATAGTTTGGCGTACTTCTAGGTAGTTTAAAAACCTTTTTTAGAAAAATGCGCTGTAGTTTCTCACATCTTCAAAAGAAATATTGTCCCACACATTTGAGCGTTGTAAAACATTATGGCTTTGGACGTTACTAAATTATTTGTACTTAACACTATGCGCCACTTCTTGTTTACGCTTCACTCAGCAGGAGTTGATTGCCTTCATTGATTCGCTTAGTGTTTCTCGCATGTGTTTTTAAGCTGCATGTTCTGCTCAATTACCACTCCAAAGGTACTTATAGTGAGAAACTTTCCCCAAGCACTTCCCCGTACATATGCCAGTTTTCGGTTGCTGCCGTACTCCCTCTGCCATCGCGAATCGTCATTACTTTTGTTTTAGAGAAGTTGATACTCAGTGGACTCAGTAAGCAGTCCTGCTTGAAGCCCGAATTGATTTCAACCTTTCTTGATAAATGTTTACCATCCCAGAGTGCACTCATGTTCTCGGAGTACAGCTTTTGGATTATTTTGCAGACTTTTGACGATAATCCTAGTCCATTTAATTTGTGAATTAAGCTGTTGCCTGTTGATAGTATCAAAGCTGCCATGAAGTCGATAAAACATGGGTACAACTTCTTTTTTCCTTTAGATAAGACTTGCAGATGGTCGTTAAAGTGAATATACTATCCACTGTACTATATCCTGCTCTGAATCCCGATCGGCTCACTAAATATTTTTTCCGAAACCCAACATGTGAGAGCGATTAAGTAGAATAGAGCTGTGAACTTTGACCATAACATTAAGGCATGAAATGCCCCTTTTTCTCTTTTAAATTTGGGTAAAATGATTTTTTCCTGAAGCTTGGTGGTCCAATAACAGTTTTAAAAATTTTAATAAGCTCAGTGGTGAGGGCGTTTAGAAAGTCCTCCGTTGCTCGTTTAAGGAATTCGGCAGGCAGTAAGTTTTGCAGTATTAAACTCTTAAAAATTTATGTACGAAATGCCAAAAATACAAAAAATTGGAACTTGGCCTTAGAATTATTTGAAAATAACCACCCAAGACGCAGATCTATAATAAAAAAAAAAAAAAAAAAAAAAAAATTTAAAAAACTTAATAAAATAAATATTATAAAAACATAAATGGTATTTAAAAATAAATATATAAAAAAATATAAAATATAAAAATTTAAAAATATTATAATTATTTTTTATATTATACATATACAAAAAAAAATATTTATTTCCTTTTTTATTTCACAATCTATTAATTTAATAAAAAAAATTTTAATATAATTTTTTTTTTTAAATTTCATAAATAAATATCAAAATTGTCAACCTATTCTTTTTTATAAAAATATTTTCGTTCACGCTATGTAGGCTCAACTGACTGGCAGACTGAAGTATTATCAACCTACAGTCAAAACTAAAGATCTCACATTTGGTATAGACATTCGTGTAGTAATGCAAGCACTAAGAAAGAAAATTTGAAAAATTTGTCCGCGAAGTGGGTGAAACCGCCAAAGAAAAGTTTGTATGGGACAAATAAATGAGCTATTCCGTGCAGGCAACATTGTGCTAAGCCCAGCGGCGCAGAGCTCAACGTGTTCTGTCGCAATTGCATTACCCTGTCGAAAAGAGTGCAGTACACTCGCGAAACATTCTGCATTACAATATTTAAAATAATGTGCGCATACGTAATGGGAATCCGATGATAGTTCGGCTCTGGCAACATTCTTCTTATTACTAGTAATGCAGGCTGTGGCATCGTTGACAAAGCGGCAATGCATAAGGCAAAGTAATGCAGATTGTATGGGAGAATTTCCTTCATACTGATGGCAAAGTAACGTAGGAGTACTGCACTCCTGGATAAAAAAGAGCGAAAAATTAGCGAGGCGCTCAGGAACATTTAGAACAAAGCTCCCACCCTTTAAATTCCAGTCGGCAAGACAAAAAAACAAAAGAAATGAGTGCGCTCAACAATCTGTCAGTTCAAGTGTCAACTGCACACTAAAATGGTTTAGACGCGGAGTGTTATTAACTATTTTTAATTATTAAATTTTTTATAAATAAAAAAAAATAATAAAATATAAAAAACTAAATGGGAATAAAATCTTTAACCTAATAATAACGAAAGAGTGGAGAGCGCAGGAAGAGAGAGGGGTGGGTGGGAATGAGACGGGACGGGACGGGAAAGAGTGGAGAGCGTTGGAAGAAGAAGAAGGTGAGGGGAAAGAGTCGAGAGCTATGAAGAAGAGGGTGGAGGAAAGCCAATTTGAATTGAATTATAATTGAAGAGTAGCTGCCAGAAGGTGAATTTGTTTAGATTTTTTGTTCGTAATTATTTGTTCAACGAAACAGGACTTAAGTCGAAGTATCATCCAAAAATGTTGTCTCTTTAGTTTTTGGATAGATAAATAGAACCGCAGAGCCGTTAAACCCGTATAATCACCTTCCTAAAAGTATACTGTACTTCACTGGCACTTAGCTCTCTGCTCTATTAAGTAGGTCCTTCTGTTTGTAAAAAGTTTGGTATAGCCTTCGGTGTGTGCGAAATGGAAAGACCATTTCATTGCTGTTAAGGAGTGAAAAAGGGTCACTCCATGCCCATCATCAGTACCAAAGAATATTACTAAGTGATTCTACTTGCCATCGTTCCAGCGCAAATACCAATTGACAGCATATGAAATGTGAAACTGAAAACCTTTATTGGAGTGGTGCATAAAATATAAAGTTTTTGGTAACTTTGGTCCCTAGTTTGGCTGTGGTAAGTAAAATGCATTCCACTTTCCTACATGGTTTAGGCTGTCATTTATCACCAACCGCTTAAGCACTTTCTTATTTAAACCAAAATTACACACACACACATAACGCCTGCAGTAGTAGACAAACACAACACATCACACACACACACACACCTTGCCGGGTACGCAACTCTCTGCCAGCGTCTCAGCCATAGACAAACTTTGGAAAATGGCGTAAAATGAGCGTTTGAGTGTTGCGTTACCTCGTGCGCGCAATCATTTAATTTCCGCCCCAAGGCGTCTGTGCTACTCGCAGAGCCTCCTTCAGTTTGTCTCGGTCTCGGCTGTTTGCCCGTCTGTCTGTCTTCTTGACTGGATGGCTGACTGCCTGCCTGCCTGCCTGCCTGGCTGCGTGTATATTAAATAAATACACTTACCAAGTTGATATACCTTTAAACCGAATAATGTAAACCACTTAAAACCCGGCAATAACAACAAGCAAAGAAATTTATGCAGCGTTTGCAAAGGAGGCGTCTTGTCGTCAGACTGGAAGCCAAATTAGGTTGTGTCAAAATTGTGTTGCACACACATAACTTTTAAATTAAAGCCGGAGGGCGCCAACTGGCGGCAGAAGTTTTGCAGTACATACAACAGTTTTGAGGTAACAACAAAATTTTGTGTAATCAATTTTTGGTTCGGTGGTCAAGCGGACAACTTAAAATTCAGGATGTATGTGAGAACTACGAGGGTTGACTTTTATAGTTCTAGACTGATTGTGAGAGAAATAATTTCTCTCTAAAGATGAAGTGGTAAAATCAGTGATAAGCAATCCAGTGGTTCAGTTAAGTTTTAATTCAATTTTAGTTACGGTCTCTGTGGTCAGCTATTTGCCAAAAAAACACCAAAACTAATAAAAATAATAAAAATGCAACTAAATTTCCCTTCAATTAAATTCGAAATCATCACAGATCCTATGCGTTAGCGTAATTCTCACCAGATACTTAAGAAACTGCTTTAATACTGAACTGCGATAAAATATCATTCCTGATCAAAAGGTAAAGAATACAATACATAAAAGCATAAAGTATGTTTTAACATTTCCTTTTTTTTTTACATTGTCAATTTAAATTGGGTCCACATTTTTTGTATCCGTTTCCAAAATTTACGCCGAAGCAACACCGGAGTGGTTTTTTGGGCTCATCTCCATAAAATTTTTTTAAAAGAATTGCTACTGACGATATCACAATATTTCTCTACAGGGGTGACCTGGTAAAAACTCCGCTCAAAACGTCCCATACAAAATTATATTTGGACTGCTTTTTTCAATATGTGCAATTTTTTCTTTTCAAATTAACAATTTCCATTTTTTCTCCTTTTTTTAAAACCGAACCGCCAAACAAACCGACATCCAAATTTTTTTTCAAAATATTTTTAAAACCGAAAAACCAAAAATGGATACAAAATTGCAACAAATTATTAAAGCACAATTTTTGGTTCCTTTTATTTTCCTTCGTTCCGCAAAAAAACCAAGACCACTTTAAAAATCACTTTAGTTTATCCCAATTTAAAATATTTTTTAAATTTACAAACATACACAACCAATAATAAATTTTTTTTGGTGCAGCGTAGAATTCACATGGGTTGTGTGTGTGTAATGGACTGGGACGCGTAAAAAATTTAACAACCTTTACAATTCAATTAAAACTTTTCTAAACCAAATTTGAAATAAAAATGCTTCTGATAGATACAGGGAGTCAGCACTATTTCAAACATACATCAATGTCTCTCTTTTAATCTTTCCAGGCGAGAAACAAAAGGAACATAATTTTTTGTTTTTTCCGCACACCTCGTATCTCCCCACACAACCAAATAATAACGCAATAAACAAATAATGTATACGAGTCACATTAGTACGCTTTTGCCCTCTCCCGCTTTCAAGGATAAACAACTACTCATTAAGCAACATTGTCTTTTCAACGTTCCGCCATTTACCAGTCCACAAATTTATTACCTCTGCCGGTTTCCCACTACAGAAAACGAGCGCAAAACCTGTCCTTTCAGTGTCGAGAACTCTCCCGCTGTTCTGTTCTCCGAATCACTCGGTCGCGTCTTTGCTTCCGACAACCCATTCTCCGCTAAAACAGATGAACGAAATACATTCTTATTCGCTTCGAAGAAGTATCATTAATTTCCTCTTTTATCTTTTTTTTTATATTAATCATCTGTTCTAAATACAAACTGATTGCTACACTTGTGTACCTTATATTGCTGCTGAACTTTTTGGGTTATCGACAACCTACCCCCACATAAGAGTAAAATTTATATTGACGCCTCGCATGATTCACTTGGACAGCCAAACTCTAAATGCTATTATGATATTTAGATTTTAAATTACAATATCGATTTAGATTTTTTTTTTTTTCTTTTTCTTTTTTTTTTTTTTTTTTTTTTTTTTTTTTATTTTGGTCATTTGTGAGAATAACCTTTTGTTACCTGAAGGTCTACCTTAGGTAGCTAAAATTAGTATATTCGTTGACCAATGTATTTTTTTTTAATTTATCTAATTAGTTAAAGTTAAATCGATATACTTCTGCGAATGGAGTAGTTTCCTGTATTTTAGTTAAAACTTATAATGTTAAACTTTAAAACAGGCGAAAAAAATTTTGGGGGATTCTGGATAAGAACTTTGAACTACAGTACATTTACTGAATAAATGAGATTTCAAATGGGGCAAGATTTGTCAAAGTAATATTTTATACTAATAACCGTAACCGTCAACTGAATTTTTTTTTTATTTTTCAATTAATAGACCCGAAACAGAATAAGGCTAATTACCGTAACCCAAAGATCTAACCGTAACCCATATCTCACAACTGTAATATATACCGTAACCAGGAAATAAACGCGGTCGGCCAAAAACAGTAACCGTAACCCAAACAGTTATGCGTTTCCGGTTATTTTATTTTGTTCCTCATTCTCTAATAGGTCTAAGATTTACTCAAAAGAAGAAGAATAAAACCCTGATGAGGTGGCACAGGCTGAAATGGAGGCTCAACAATAAGCTGAAGCTGTGGAAAGGACACAACAAGCGTACTAAAAACAAGACTGCAAATGGTTCAGTATATGGTTCGTTGTGAGAACAGCTTCCATAGCATATCGGATCTAAGGTTTTGATAAGACTCTTGTATCATAACATCTGAATTCTGTGAAACTTTTTTGCCTCTATTTTCTATGAATTTTAGCAAACCCTGCTGGGTCTTAGTTTTGTACGACAGAAGGTTTTAATTTAATCAACTATTTGACATCAACATAATTATTTTACGACCCCATTACAAATGTCGCTGCTTCTTTAACCATTTACTTGTACTAAGATATTTGAAGTTTTGTATTGACATGTAACCACTTTAATTTTGCTTTGTTTCCAGAATGGAATGAATCATTTGAGAAACAAATTTAACTCAAGTTTTGTTGTGAAATAATATTGGGATCTTCAGAAGATGGGGCACCAACCGATCCCCGGCTAAGGTATGAAGAAACTCATGAAAAAATAACTTAAAAGTTCCACTTGAGTTATTATTCTTGTCCGAACCTTCTTTTTAGACGAGCAAACGAAATTTATTTCATACCTCTAATCACTCTAATAAAGCTAAAAATTTTTGAGTAGCTGCTTATTCAGTTTTACTCTTAATTTAGTTTATTTACTACATACTTTTATAACATAATTTTCATATAACATAAATTTCAAGTGAGCTAGTGAACAATTGAGCAATTTAAGTAAGTTTCAACAAAGTAAAATACAACTAATTTAAACTTTAAACAGAGTAACTGTACCAAAGAAAGTTCAAACTTTTCCTTTGGAGTGATCTAAAAATATAAAAGGCAACCCTCGAAACTTAAAGCTATTGCCACGGCACTCGACATATTGCACAAGTTTTAATTAAAATATTGCGCAGCTGGGCGATGTTTTTTTTTTTTTGCTATTTTTGTTGTAAGCATTATTTGCATCACTAAACAAGAGTCAAAGTCAACGGAAAATAAAAAAAAAAACAAAACCAAAACAAAAATAAAAGAAGAAGAAGCTGCTGGTATTTTTTAATCAACAACAGAAGTCAACAGTGGCCAACTCTGTGTAACTTTGACTTGCAAATCATTACAGACGTAACTCAAACAATTAGTGGCAGCTGCCAACAAACTGCAAATGAAGTGCAGTTAAAGCAGGATAAGAGAGAGAGAGAGACACAGATGGAGAGTAGTAAAAACCAATGAAATGTCGCTAACATTGTCATCAATCGATGTGCTGTTGCATTTTATTTGTTTGTGTTAAACAAACAAACTATTTGTCGAGTCTGCAAATGCAGAGGCAAATGTCAATGTCATTAGAGCGCCAATGGAAGAGGATTTTAATAAACTTGGCAAGTGGCCAGCACAAAAATGCAATTAAATGCGTAAGGTAGTCGCAGACTTTGTGCCAGGGCTTAATTAACAAATAGAAAGGCAAAGTCAAAACCTTGGTTGCCAGACACACACACACACACACACACACACAGCAGAAGAAGTGAATGAACGCTGAAGCAGACGAGAGACCCCGCCCCGACTGACTGTAGGCGCGGTAGCCACTTTCTATATATACATAAATACAAACATACATTCGTACGTACATAAATATGTGCAATGTTTTTGAAAGGAAAATGCAAAATAAAAAAAAAACAAATGGAAAAAATTTTTTATGTTGGACTGCAACGAAGTATTCATACCCTTGCAGTTATCAACAATTTAACAAATTTTTTTAAACAGTGACTAGTTGAATTAGTTTTTTGGCCGACCAATAGATGGCATCACTTTCAGAAATGTGTGGAATCCTGCCAGCCATTTATCGATAACATTTGCAGCCTTAGGAGACTTCAAGAGAGCAACAAGCTCAAAAGATTTTGCTAATTATGGTTAATAAATTATTAAATATTATAAATTAACGACAGAATGGCCACCCCGTTAGTTATATTGGTGACCGTCGACATTAAAAATGTTCAGATAAGAGCTAGGTAAGCAAAGTCCCTAAACGAGGCACCGCAAAGACCTGAACCGAGGCACCACAAAGCCCTCAACCGAGGCACCACAAAGCCCTCAACTGATGAACGCAAAGTCCGTTACCGAGGCACCACAAAGCCCGAGAAAGCCCTCAACCGAGGCACCACAGAGCCCTCAACTGATGAACGCAAAGTCCGTTACCGAGGCACCACAAAGCCCTCAACCGAGGCATCACAAAACCAGCCCAAAGCCTCAACAAAAGCCCTCAACCGAGGCATCACAAAGCCCTCAACCGAGGCACCACAAAGCCCTCAACCGAGGCACCACAAAGCCCTCAACCGAGGCACCACAAAGCCCTCAACCGAGGCACCACAAAGCCCTCAACCGAGGCACCACAAAGCCCTCAACCGAGGCACCACAAAGCCCTCAACCGAGGCACCACAAAGCCCTCAACCGAGGCACCACAAAGCCCTAAACCGAGGCACCACAAAGCCCTCAACCGAGGCACCACAAAGCCCTCAACCGAGGCACCACAAAGCCCTCAACCGAGGCACCACAAAGCCCTCAACCGAGGCACCACAAAGCCCTCAACCGAGGCACCACAAAGCCCTCAACCGAGGCACCACAAAGCCCTCAACTGAGGCATCGCAAAAGCCCTCAACCGAGGCACCACAAAGCCCTCAACCGAGGCACCACAAAGCCCTATAACCGAGGCATCACAAAGCCCTCAACCGAGGCATCACAAAGCCCTCAACCGAGGCACCACAAATCCCTCAACTGATGAACGCAAAGTCCGTTACCGAGGCACCACAAAGCCCTCAACCGAGGCATCACAAAGCCCTCAACCGAGGCACCACAAAGCCCTCAACCGAGGCACCACAAAGCCCTCAACCGAGGCACCACAAAGCCCTCAACCGAGGCACCACAAAGCCCTCAACCGAGGCACCACAAAGCCCTCAACCGAGGCACCACAAAGCCCTCAACCGAGGCACCACAAAGCCCTCAACCGAGGCACCACAAAGCCCTCAACCGAGGCACCACAAAGCCCTCAACCGAGGCACCACAAAGCCCTCAACCGAGGCACCACAAAGCCCTCAACCGAGGCACCACAAAGCCCTCAACCGAGGCACCACAAAGCCCTCAACCGAGGCACCACAAAGCCCTCAACCGAGGCACCACAAAGCCCTCAACCGAGGCACACAAAGCCCTCAACCGAGGCACCACAAAGCCCTCAACCGAGGCACCACAAAGCCCTCAACCGAGGCACCACAAAGCCCTCAACCGAGGCACCACAAAGCCCTCAACCGAGGCATCACAAAGCCCTCAACCGAGGCACCACAAAGCCTTCAGCTGAAGAAAGCAAAGTCCGTTACCGAGGCACCACAAGGCCCCCATCCGAGGCATCAAAAAGTCCTCAACCGAGGCACTACAAAGCCCTCAATGGAAGCACGAAAAGTCCGTTACCGAGGCATCACAAAGCCCTCAACCGAGGCATAGCAAAGCCCTCAAACGAGGTACTCAAAACCCTTTAACTTAGGCACCACAAAGCTCTCAACTGAGGCACCAGAAATCCCTCAACCGAGGCACTACAAGCCCTCAACCGAAACAGCACAAGGCCCTCAACTGAGGTAATTAAAGCCCTTTACCTAGGCACCACAAAGCTCTCAACCGAGGTACTATAAAGGCCTCAACCGAGGCACTACAAAGCCCTCAACCAAGGCATAGCAAAGCCCTCGACGCGAGGCAACACCATCAACGAACTTGGAATCAAGCCACCCTTCTAACTCATCCACACCACTCTTAACTAAGCACGACCTGAGACCATCTGCCACTTAGGCCGATTTCTCAGCGTTATAAATCGGAGCATAATTCGTGACGATATCACTGGAGAGGAAGTACTGTGGCATCCTGCCAGCCATCTATCCATATCTATTGAAGCCCATAATCTATCATATCTTTAGTTCAGTTCACTGCTGTATGGGAGCTTTATGATACCGACCGAAACGCGTAGGAGGAAAATTTAAAATAAAACGAAGTTTCAACCACATCCAACTTAGTTTGAAAATTTTTCACTGAGCCTAATTTTCAGTCCTAATGGATTTATGGCAGCTGCATTTCATAGTGGTCCGATTTTGATTAAATTTTGCAGAATTATGAGAATTATTTGAAATCATTTACAATTAATTAAAGCCAAAATAGATTTTCTTACCAAACCGACTTTTCAGATTGCTTTTTCCCATAAAAACTTAAAGCAGTCGCAGATGCTTTCTCAAATGCGTTATGTCCTTTGCAAGGGTATTTAAAAAAAAAACGGCAATAAATGCAGCCGCAGCCGCATTCACAGCCCCAGCCATTGCCGCAGTCGCAGGGAGTCGCAGTTGGGATAAATTTTCTTTTTTCTCTGCGTTTTTTTTCCTGCAAAATCCCCCGCAGCGTTGCCATTGCCAAGCCGCTCCCCCCCCATCCCCTTTTCAACAAGTTCAATTACCTTCCGTTTGATGGCAGCGGAAATCCGTCCAATGTCCATGAAATTTGTGGCGTTGGATTGCCGGCTGCCGAGCATTTCAAGCTTACAGCTGGTCCCGGTTGCAGGGTTTGCTCAATGAAGCTATAGAGCAGCACAGGCGGCGCATCTGCGAGAGGAGGTCACATTAATATTTTAACTACTATTCCTTGGCTTTTGGCCTAGACTGACTTACCGCCCAGCTGCAGTTCCGCTGTGGCCTGAAATGTATCGCCCTCGGGTCTGCGCACCACACACTGATACATGCCGCGATTCTCGCGACTCACACGCGGCACCACCAGCGTATCCTCTATGCGGCCCGACGAAGGCAACTGTCGCCCATCCTTGTACCACAGAATGTTCTGCATTCCAACTGGACTGCCATTGCTGGTCACCAGGCAACGAAACTCGGCCGTGCCACCCATATGCACGCTTAGCACATTTGGCGATATTTCCACTTGGATGGGTGTGGCCACTGTGAGGCGTAGTTCGGCACTAGCCTCGCCGCCCACATTGCTGGCCGTGCACTTGTAGACACCAGAATCTTCGCCGGTGACAGCCTCAATGGCCAGAATGGGGCCAAGGAGACGAACACGTGGACCGCTGAGCACAGGCAGTGGTCCGGGACCGTTGTGGGTATACCAGCTGGGGAGAGAAGTGAATGAACTCTTTGCTTTTCAAGGTCCTGTTGTCATCAATCTATCTCCCAGGTCTGCTATCAGTCTGTCTATCGCCCCCCAAGTTTGCTGCATTGTTTAATGGCAGCTCGTTCATTACCCGTCGGGCGGCTCCTTCCCTTTCTCTCTGTCAGCTTTATTAATTATGAAATGGCTACAGTGTACTTTTTTGCCTCTCACAGCAGATCTATCCATCTATCCTGTCTGGTTTCTCTCATAGATTCTTTTGTTTTCCATTTGCAGTCTGGCATTGGTGCCTGCTTATCAAAGCGTAATTATGTGTGCACACACATGTCCGCCCCCTGTACGACTATATACACCTCATTACGTATGCCATTGTCTTTAATGTCTGTGCTCAACGTGGCGTATACATAACATGCCCCTATTACATATCACACATACGCAATGTGTTCTAAGCTAAGATTTCATTTAACTCTTTTTTGACACATTTTATGAATTTATTAATCACCTCGAAGTAGTTTATTTATTTGCTTCCCTCGTTCCAGTTAACCCAAAAGGGCCACTAATAACTATCACCAGCTGCCTTTCAACGTCAAGAAATGTGTGCCAAAACAGCTCCTCCTCCCCCCATACACACCTGTATTCGGGCGAAGGACAACCCTGAGCCACGCATAACAAAACCGCACCCTCATCCTGTGATACCTGCACATGAGCGGTGTGCTCCACAACGCTGGGTGAGATGATGCCGCGATGTGCTGCGGGAATGAGAGATATGACATTGGTTAGTTATAGTTACTCCGTACATACATGTCTGCGGATGTGTCTCTGTGCGTGTGTGTGTGTGTGTGTGTGAGTTTAGGTATACTCACAATTAATACGCAGTCGCGTGGGTGAACTGACAACAACCTGACGTGTCAGTCGGTGCATGCTGCGACAGCGAAAGGATTGCGATTCATCGCTTTCCTGCAAATTGTGAATGAGCAATTCGCCAGTGGGCAGCAAATGAAATTTGCCATCTGTAAGCGGAAGGAGAATTTAATGAGTAGAGTTTAATATGAAATAACGGGGATTTTCAATTTAAATTTTAAAGTCCTGATAAGCTACCTAAAGAGTTCTTCTTGGGAAGAGAAACAATCAGTTCTAAAGGTGAAATGTTCTAAGAAGTCCCTTGTCGAACCCTAAAAACCACTCAAATGGCAAGGTAACTCTCCTGTCTGAGACCCACAATGGCGGGACCAGTGAAGAAGCACCTACTTAAAAGACCAGCTGGATAAATCCTTATATAGACCCTAGACACTAAGATATAAAAGCATACAAAGTAGAGCGATTTTAAACCCAATTATTCACAGCAAACACAACCTAGGCTGTAAACTCTCAGAGTTCCAAAGAAGTTCAAGTCTGGAGGTTTGAAACCTCCTTAAACCTGTTTTCAAAAGCAATCTTTTAGGTCGACCCTTGGTTCACATTTTATTGGATATTTGAAAAATGTACACCGCTTTGCTTTGGAAAGCTTAAGAGCTTATGGACACTCCAATTGGGTAAACATTTTCGAAGGTACAGTTCTTCTCAAAGATGTTAAGCAAAATATGCCGAATCTTAATTCCAATTCAAAACTTTACTATATGATGCACAGATCCCATGCTTTACATTTCTGTATTTTGAAGGTAAAAATGTTGTGACAATACTAAGCGATACTTTAAAAACCGCCACCAAGAGACCACTAAACACCGGTGGTTTGATGCCTACTCGAAATATTTCATGCCCTATACGAGATTGCAGGTTAGGTTGAGGCTGCGTGTTTAGAGACATGTTGAGAATTTGAGACCTGTTAACAGGTGGCGGTGTGTTACTCTGAGCCGTTTGATTGACGTCGATGCCTGAAGATGGATCGTTTGGATCGACCATGATGAATGTTCTCCTCTAGTGCCGTTTGGTTGTGACTTGGATGTATGTGTATTTGTTGCCGCCAGTTGTGGTAATTTCTTGGTGTGCGTTGCTTTATCCAAAGTGTGTGTGGTGTTGTTTTCAACGTTCGGAGGTCACCAATGTGTTGGTTGGTACCCAGAATTCCCCAAGAATATATTTCAAATTCCAAATATTACTTTTATTTAAATTATATGAAATTATAATCGGCACGAGGTTTGGTACAAGGGTTATTTATATCGATATGCTACTTAATATCGATAAGAAAATATATAAAGGCTATCGATATTTAAGATGGGAGACTGCCACAGGTCTTTATCATCAGTAGTATTCTTGTGTTCTTTAAGAACCTTTCGAACCAAACCTTTTCGAATAAGACCAGATGTGGTTCGGAAAGTCTTTAAGGTTCAGTTCGTGGTCCTGAAACGGATTGCAGCCAACAAGAAGAAATCAGAATTTGTTAGAATGTTCCAAAAAAATTCCTTGTAGCCGAATGGAACTTGGTGCGGCCCAGCGCCAGCAATGCTATTATCTCTACGGTCATACTAGTCAGTTCTTCTAATTTGGCGATCGGCAGCTGATATTTCTACTAATGAGCCATGTGAATTAAGGATTAATAAAGTAAAAACATTATATCTAACCAACAACTACACTGGGAGCCTTAGTGGGTGAGTTCGACATTAAATTATTTAACGAAATAATAGACAACTAGCAGCGATAGTTAATTATCTGCAAATAAGATTGTTTGCTCCCAACTTAGGCAAATGAGACTTAATAAAGAAAGAGAGGCACCACGAAAGACCTCAACGCGAGGCAGTACAACGGATTCATTAGTTCTTACACTCAACGAAAACAGTTCGGAGACTCAACTACGGTGCCAACAAATGCATCATAGCAGTAGAAGATTTGTCCACTCGTTCTCCCCTCGAAAACAAATACCAAGGAATTAAAACCCGTCTTCTCAAAGTTGTTTCATCGCCTCCAATATCTGATCAATAAAGAATTTTAAGCATTTAAGTTAAAAGTCAAAGATATCTCAAATTTGGGCCAAAAATGTGTGTTTGAGCGAGAGTGCGAAAACCCATTAGGAATGGCAAATTGAACTTGGAGAATTCGGTGCTCTTATGGCAGTCCAGTAACCTTGGTGCCACCTTCAATTTTTGCAAAGCACTATCTTTTCAGACTCTTAAAAGACCCATGCAACGGGCCACCGAGACTCTTTTTGGCCACGTTCAACCTCTAATTCATTTGAGTTCTTCATAATGAATTTGCACCACCCCCAAAACCCGGCGTGGGTTACGCTGATTTATATCTTCGGCTTACGTCGCTCCGTGTTTTTTTTTTCATATTCATTTCGGTTTTTTACAAATATTCTGCCTAGAACTTCGTAGGATCGTCCCATTTTTTTAGACAATTTCACGAAAGAAGCAATTCTCACTTTTGAGCGCCAAAATTTGGCCTTTCTCAACATCTGACAGCACTGGCCCACTTGGCATATTTACAAATCTATTACAAATAGAACTCTATTGAACTCAACGAAGTGTACTCATATAAAATCGCCGCCAGAAAACACAGAATAAGAAATTAGATTTTGCGGCTATAGTAGTGCACCGCTCACAAAACGAAAATGAAACATAACGGTTAATTTTTGCACTAAGAGTGTTGATGTTTGTCATATTATTTTATCTCAATTGGACGCTCTTTCAAACGGTAATCGCAAAGTTTTTCTACCTCTACTCTTTCTATGCGTACACTGAAAAAATCAAGGTGTTACTATAGTATTACCGTCAAGAGTTTACTTAATCACAGTAACAAAAACTCTCTCCTTTATCTTTGGCTATAATAATGATTCCAAGGTTCTTCAACTAGATACTTGGTTGATCTATAAGGGCAAACAGCCATCAAGTAGGGAAGTCACTTGCCGTCAAGAAGTCTAATGGGAGATACCCCTACTCATTTGCAATCAATTAGGGTTAGGCACTTTGTTATCTGACACCTCAACGATCACTGCTTCTAGGCGTGCCAGTGCTGATCATTAATACGGGAGTAAAACCACAATTCGCGTTTGTTATATATATTAGATTGTGTCCCCATAGATAGAACTCTACTTCAATTTAAAAATATAGAGGAAAGCTAACTTCGGCTCAACCGAAGTTCATAGAGCCTTGGAGCATGATATTTGCCTGCCAGTTTGTTATATGCTAGCTTTAGAATATATTTATCCGATTTTGATCAAATTCTCAAAAATTGTGTTGAAACAGACAACATTCATATCTGGAAAGTATAAAGACGCTACCATTGAACACAAAAAAGTTTTTCTTACTAGATCTACTTTTCGATCGATCGTTCCTATGGCAGCTATAATCATCCGAATTGGATCAAACTTGACAGAATTGTGTGGTTGCATATAATACCGGTCAGTAATGAATTTGGGAGCGACAGCACTAAAAACAGAAACGTTTTTCATACTGAGACTTTTTTTCAGAACTATCTTTTGTATGGCAGCTAAGTATAGTTGTCCGATTTGTCCAAGATCTTGTAGAGTTATGTGAAAGCATAGAAAACTTATAAATACGACATTTTTAAAAAAAAAAATTTTCTCACTAAGACTACTTTTTGTCAGCCGATTGTTTCTATGGCAGCTATATCTGTGGGTCAGCCGATCCTGCCGGTTCCGCAAATGTGCAGCGTATTTGTACCAAAGAATTCGTGCAAAGTTTGATTAAGATAGCTTTAAAACTGAAGAAGGAGATAGCTCAGAAACAGACTGATATGGTTATATCAACTCAGCTCGGTTTGCTGATCAAGAATATATATACTGTATGTGGTCGGAGATGCTTTCTTTCCTATGTTACAGTTATACCCTCTCAAAGGGTATTAAAATTATAAGATAGTATATTGAACAAAAGTATGATTTGTTTTATTTAAGCAATTTTTTTCCCGTCAGACATGGAATGTCGTCTGTTTTTTTTTGTGAGAGAAAAAAAAAAAAAAAAAAAAAAAAAAAAAAAAAAAAAAAAAAAAATAGGTTTTACCATTAAAAAATTAAAATTTTCTAAGAATAAAAATATCTTTGATAAAAATTCAAAGAATACAGTTTCTGATTTTGTCCTTCATAAATTTTGGACACTAAGAATTATAACCTATCAACCGAGCCTAATACAGTTCCCTTCACTTAAATCCAGAAGAATTTGTCATACTGTCAATTGTATCCACAAGCTTTTGGCTGATGAAATGAACTGCATTTTGCATGACTCTGCCATAGCTGACTATCAATTTGCTCGTTCTAATGGATATTTTTTAAGGCAAATAAAGTTTGCCTACTTTGGCTGCGTGCTTTACAGCAACACCAGTGCTCTTCGTGCATTGGCTGTGGGCTCGTCTGGTCTCAGATTCATTCATTCATTCAATGTGTCATTGCAGTTGTAAAATTCGTTTTCTTTCAAGTCTTGCCAAGCAGAACCACAACTCCAACAACTTGTGCCTTAGCTCTTAATTAGTGATATGTACACATGTTTGCTTTGACTTCAGTTCTAAAATGTGACATAGCGTTTGCACTTAAATCATTGCCTTTGAGTTGAGGGTTTTTAAGAATAATACAGAAAATTGTTTGGTAGAAAAAAAAAGTAGAAAACTCATTTCAATGCCCTGCTCCTTGCCTGCCCCAAAAGTCGTGCACTATACCCCACTCATCATACATAGTTGCACCTTAGTTTGTTAGCAGAAGGGTTAAGACAAGTTAAAAGCGCTTCTCAAATTGCTAAAGGACAATGTTAATTATGCATCAAAGCACACGAGTGCCCGGGAGGAGCAGCAAGCTCAGCAGACGGGATGGAAACGGCAGTTAAGCAGGCAAACACATGTGAGGCAAATACTGCAGGCAAACAATGCACTTTGTTGGCTTGGTAAGCCGCTGCCGAGGGACAAGGATGCAGACGAGTCGAGTCGCTACTTACCGCCTTGCAGCGAGGGATAGATGTAGATAGCGGGTTCATGAACCCACGAGACCACTCGTACCAATTCCTTGACAAATGTGGGGACCACACAACGCAAAATGGCGGTGCAGCCTCGCGAAGCAGATAATACCTCCACATCCACTTTGTAGGCCTGCGCCACAACTGCCGTTGGAGTAAACGAAAAATATTTCATTATTATTATGCGCCCGCACCCCGGTTCGCTCTGTACTTACCCGCCCTCACTTGCACATCACGCGACACGATGCGCCCCACCGAGTTGCTGGCAATGCAACGATAGATTGTATTGTGTATATCCTGATGATAGGCTGCCGCTGCAAACGGCATAAGTACAAGAGTGCCATTCCGCAGGACTCGGCGTACACCATGGATTTCGGTTACCGATGTGCCATCCGCATGCACCCAATCGATCGTGGGCTGTGGACTGCCCGAGGCAGAGCAATCTAGCCAACCACCCGATGAATTGGAGAACTCCACTCGTCCCGGTGGCTCCATAACAAAGCCCGGACCACGCAGATGTGTTTCAAAGGGTTCGCTGTAAGTGGCATCTGTAAGGGAAAGGAAAGAACTTATTGTTTAAACAGTTTCTTTTTTAACTAAAGTTATGATTTTATATTAATAAGTAATTAATACAATACTACAAACAGCTGTACAGTTTCAAGAACCTTCCGGTTCCGACAACTATGTTTTGAAGTTTTCAAAGCGTCCATTTTGTTAGCTTTGAGGTTTCGAACATATATTCGGCGTAGACCTGATTTCAAGTCATAACATTTGGCAAAAAAGTACTATGACCATTGAAAAAATTGTTTTTAATATAACCCAGACAATATTTACTAAATATATATTTATGCGAATTCGTATTTTACTGCAAAATTTTTACTATTCTGCGTTGTTCACTTCTAGATGAAAGCAAGTTTTGGCCGTACACTAAGATGCTATCAGAAAATCTTTGTGAGGCCCCACATGAACTGAACTAAAGTGCTGCACATTACGGTTGCGGCCGTTCCTGCGCATAGTCTATTTTTAAGGTACTGCTTATAAATAGACTATCGTCCATTTGATAATTCCCAAACTTTGAGGATCTAAAAATAATCCGAATTACTACACTACCGTGGGCAAAAAATACCGTGAATTTGTTTATAAATCAAAAAATATTTATTTATTGTGAATTCATTTCATTTCCCTCAAAAGAAGTCTCCCCCGAATGCATTATACTTGTGTCAACGTTTTTTGCAATTTTAAAAACATGCTGTCCTTTTCTGGTAGAGTCTTCAATTCCTCCTTCGTTTCGGGTTCTATCTCTTTTATCGATTCAAAACGGTGTCCACGGATGGTCTTTTGAGTTTAGCGAATTGCCCATGGTAGCCCAAATGGTCACTCAAAATGGTTTTCACAGTTATTTCGGACATGGCCCTTGGAACCCCGCTCGTGGACCATGCTGACTCCTACCTGTGAGCCACACTAGTCGCACTTTCCGAAATGGACAGGCTTACAAATTTAGTGCCATTATAAGAGCGTGGATAAAACTCATATCTTCGCTGGAAATGGGCTCGCCTCGTCCAAAACTAGGTCTTAGTTTACCGACCAAAAATACATTCAATTCCTGTTCCTCGATTAAATTTAAATTTCACAGATTTTAAAATGATTCAGAGAATTCA
>JAEIFU010003935.1:0-22119 GCA_018904235.1 Lordiphosa stackelbergi | reverse complement strand
GCACACTAAACTAAAAATTGTTCTATCTAGTTCAAATGAATCGTGTGTAACAGGCAACAGTATCAATGCTCACACTGTCAAAGCGAGACATTTTTCTAAAGTATCTAGTGTCTCATTGGGAGTTGATGATCTACTTCGATTCGTTAACAAAGCCAGTGTGAGTGCTAGCATTAGCAAAGGAACTTAATCTATGTATATGATAGGAAAATCACACTGAGAACACTGTTAAAACTGTTAACACTGTAAACATTATTAAAACTAGCAACCAGGGTTTGTATACAACACGAAAGTATTTCGTGCACTGATCAATGCATAAGCGCAGTTCACAGCTATGGAATCCCCATGGTATCAAATCCGCTAAGTGCTTAAGAAACTGTTTTGTAAGACCAAAATGGACCGCACATAACTACAAGACCATGATTATGAAAATATTGAATTGCAATAAAAAGCATGCATAACCAATGGTAAAAATATAGTGAAGGTTGTAAAGAATGTTTCAAACCACTTTTCGTGAAAGACAAATCATTAAATAGCGGAAGCTTACCAAAGAGGTTCAAAAATAATAATGCCAAACAAACTTCACACCCATCCAAGAGGAAAATTGTGCAAGGATAAATGCAGAGCGCAATTAAAAGCCCGAAGGAACTCCATGGTAAAAAACCGCTAAGTGCTTAAGAAACAGACCTGCAAGGCGACAAATGACATCTAAATATTCATGTTTATGACAATACTGAACCGCGATAATTACCACGGATAACCAATGGTAAAGAATACAGTCAAGGTCGTAAAGAATGTTTCAAACCACTATCCGTGACTGCCAAATCATGAAATCGCGGAAAATTACCAAAGAGGTTCAAAAATATTAATAATGCCAAACAAACATCACAGCCAACCAAGAGGAAAATTCTGCAAGGAAAAAGCGTATAAGCGCAATTAAAAGCTGAAGGAACTCCATGGTAAAAAACCGCTAAGTGCTTAAGAAACAGAATTGCAAGGCGACAAATGACCACACACTTATATATTCATGATTATGACAATACTGAACCGCGATGAAAACCATGGATGACCAATGGTAAAGAATATAGTCAAGATCATAATGAATGTTTTAAACCACTTTCCGTGGCTGACTTATTAGTAAATCCTAAAAAAAATACTAAGGAGGATAAAAATATTAATATTGCGATTCTTATTTATTTGCCCGTTACAGCTGTTATTCATGACTCTATGGTACATATTTATAAATCAAATAAACTAATATATGTTCTTGTTTCATGTGCAATTTTAAACTTATTATAAACTTATATTACAAGAACTGTTCTCCATTTTTTTAAAATAACAAAACTAGTAGGCAAATTATAACGAAATCAACACTGTTAACACGAACTGAAACTAGTGTGAGACCGAGACATACGAGATGACAAGAATCACATGGCAGGTTAACTTTGACTCAATGAATCTTTGAATTAAAATGAAATTAAATAATTCAATAAGAGCTGTTTCGTTTTGACATATGAATCGGTTTGATAGTGTTCACAGTGTGATTGCCTACTGTTAACATGATTTAGTGTGAGCTTGTGCAGGGCTCTAATTATTAAAACTCTTAAAAAAAAAAATATGTATTAATAATAAAATATATATAAAAATTTAAAGGATTATTTCTTAACCATTATTTTAACCACTGCCTAAAATTGCTATTTTCCTTAGCATGAAAATTTAATAATTAATTAAATGAACTCTATACTAAAGTTAAAAAATAGCTACTATGTGGGTTTTCAAATATATTAGAGACTAATTAAAATCAGACAAAAATTTGAAAAATTAATTAATGAGAATATGATTCGTGTGCTTCCCTAAATAATATCCTTTAATAATAATTTATAAACAAAGCTTAAAAAAAAATAGATTACCTAGATAGAAGCTTTTTCGAATGGTTGACAACGGTTAATCCAAAAGTAATTTTTATACAAAAAGTATTAAAAAAATAAAAAGTTTTCACGGGAAGACACTTCTATGTCTGCTTAAATGGCACAGATTCCACGAAAAAGCCATTATACGCTGGCGTGCCGCAGGGGTCGGTGCTCGGACCCACTCTCTATAATATTTATACCTATGACATCCCCCTATTCGATAGTTGCAACTCGCTTATCTTTGCCGATGACACGTCTCTTTACTGTTCTGGTAGTTCTTACATAGACATTCAACACGAACTGCCATGTTCATTGACCTCTCTATCAAGTTGGAAAATCAAACTAAATGCCACAAAAACGAAAGCTATCTTTTTCACCAAAAAACGACACCCAAAGTTTTTACCAAACAGCGAGACAACACTAAACAACACCAAAATCAAATGGGAAAGCTCAGTCAGATATCTTGGCGATTTTAGCGATCACATTAGTAAGACTGTTGACAAAGTTAACAAGATGATCAGAACTTTATATCCGTTCATAAATCGTAACTCAAAACTATCCATTAACAACAAACTTCTAGTCTACAAGTTAGTTTTCTTACCCACTATCTTATACTCATGTGAAAAAACTGTAAACGGCACAAAATAAGATATTGAAAATGATCCTGAACCTGCCCTTTTATTATTCAACAGAACGGTTACATTCTGAAGCAAATATTAAATCATCTCTCGTGCCAAAAGTAAATTCAACACACAGAAAATTCTAATGACGTACTAATGAGTGCTGGTAGGTACTTCACCACTAATGTAATTAGTGTTAGGAAGAACTAGCCAAAGCTTAGCTCTAAGTCTAATTTTAAGTTCTTGCCAAGGTTTTTTTTTCCTGCCTTTTCCTTGGGTAATTCTAAATTAAGTTCTCGAAAAATGTAAATTGTTAAACAGATTGAAATACTTTCTCAGATGTAAAGATGAATATCTAATCACTGACTACCACTGAACTGCTAGCTTTAAGCAAACTGTACATATTACTGGGCAATAAAGCAAACCATTATTATTATTATATTGGTCCTGCAAAATGAGGTTATATCTCAAACGAAAATTGTTGTAATAGTAAGCTACTGATTCGATGGATCTACTGGCCAAAGCTTATATAAGCAGAAGTTTCGACTCCCTGGATCTATCCCTTTTTGTCAGATAACTTTTAACCTAATAGATGCAAATCAACGAATAAGAGGCTCCACAATCTGTAAGCCACTGATTTTCACTCCCAATCTTTTAAGCCCAGGCCAGCGACTCTAAAACATGGTGTCAATCGTTTGCGTGCCTGGACTCGAGTTTTATAATTTGTATTGAACGTATCTTATCCTATCCTAGGCCTAAAATGAAAAAAATATTCAAAAAAAAGGGACTTTTTGGCCATAGTGCATTGTAGCTTTATAACAAGGATTAGGTTTTAACTAAAAAAGAAAAAAAAACTGTGGCCAAGGAGGAAAATGATTTATCTTTTCAGACAGTCTAATACTTCCAGTCTCTGAAATAGAGATTGCTTTGCTACTAAATGTTGTGCTACTCTCCAAGTGGTTTAATTAGAGCTAACCCACACTTTACTGTCTAAAAATTAAATATTTGAATTAAATGCCATTAATTATATTTCGAATTGCTTTAAATATAGTTAAACTGACATTTTAAAGTTTACACAAAAAAAAAAAAACATAATTCTCTTTTAGTTTGCATATCAAAAACCATCATTCTTTGCTCTCATGACGAAGAAGACTAAGACGCTGCTGCTGCTGCTGCTTGAGGAGTTTATTTCACAGGTTTCGATTTCCAGAGGCCATCGTTGAGGAAATGGTACGTCTCAATGCCAATGCCCTTGTTGACTTTCAGTCTAAGCCAAACACACAAAGTTAAAACAAAAATCATATACAAGCTGGGCAGTTCTTTCACTCACATATCCTCGGTGGACAGCGTCAGCAGACCAATGGCCAGTGCATGCTCCTTGCCCTCGGCCATGATGGCCACCACGGTGCTCTTCTCTGCCGGCGTCATGCAGGCACCCGGCGATGTCAGACCGGGACACATGACATTCGCTCCACTCAACACAAAACGTATGGCTCCCTTGTCCACCTGCTGCATGGTCACAAAGTAGGGGAATTTGTGTAACAAACGCAAAGTGGGCATCCAGGGACCATCACGATGACGGAAGAACACCTGCTCGCCGGCTCCATTCAGTAACAATTCGATGTGGTCATGGCTGGGGGGAGGGGTAACCAAAATTGTTGTAATTGAATAATGGAGATGGCATGGGGGAAGGGCCTTACCACTTGGCTATGCGATACGAATCCTTCTTGGGCAGTATCAGATCGATGTGTGTCTCCAGTTTGGGGTAGGCATCCAGCAGTTTGGCCCGTATGCCCTTTTGTACGGACGATTTGAGCTGCTGTATGGATGAGATACTGTCCTTTTCCTCGAATCTAGGATATGCTTAGTGGGATGGGTTTACATTTAAGGACTTGCTATACATACTTCTTGAACATTGTGTGATCTTGGGATTCTTCTCTTTGACTCGGCACGAGCTGCAACCAAAAGTGACCGTTTGTGCGTAGCCTAAAAATACACAAAGTCACCAGTGCTGCCGTAACAGCTTTTTTCCCGTCAAATCTGGCGGGAGTTCTGAATAGATATTTGACTATTTTCGAGATTTTGCGTGTCCCCTCAGAAACGAGTCTGTTCACACTAAGGCGACTGCAATTTCCACTATGGCGGGTATGGAAGAGTGAAGAGTGAAATCATTGTTCCATCAAAGACCTTACGTTTAACCTATAACCCCGGGGCCCAAGTTGTGGGCAATTGCTCGCTTTGACCATTAGTAACAACCGCAGCCGCTGCCGCCGCCTCCGCCTCCGCAGGTTTTATTAGTTTCAACGTCGACGCTTTCACCATTTTCGCACGCCCACACACACAACGAGAAAGAGTGCGAGCGAGCAAGAGGCAAGATGCAACAGAACGCGGCCAGCAATCCGTTCGCCCTGGTGGCCGGCTATGGCGAACGACCCCAAATGGGCTTAGATGTGGAATTCGGTTCGGATCCGGCCAGCGGTGCCGCCTTCTTCCAGAGCGATGGTCGCAAGCATGATGATCTCAAACAGATGCTGGACAGCAACAAGGATGGCCTCAAGCTGGAGGCCATGAAACGTATCATCGGCATGATTGCCCGTGGTCGTGATGCCAGCGATCTGTTCCCGGCGGTGGTCAAGAATGTCGTGTCCAAGAACATTGAGGTTAAGAAACTGGTCTATGTGTATCTGGTGCGCTATGCCGAAGAGCAGCAGGACTTGGCTCTGCTGTCCATCTCCACATTCCAGCGGGCGCTCAAGGATCCCAATCAGCTGATTCGTGCCTCCGCCCTGCGTGTGCTGTCCTCCATACGCGTCAACATGATTGTGCCCATTGTGATGCTGGCCATACGGGACAGTGCCGCCGATCTGAGTCCCTATGTGCGCAAGACGGCCGCTCATGCCATACCCAAGCTCTACTCGCTGGATGCCGACCAGAAGGAGGAGCTGGTCACGGTCATTGAGAAGCTACTCTCGGATCGCACCACTCTGGTGGTGGGCTCGGCGGTGATGGCCTTCGACGAGGTGTGTCCGGAGCGTGTGGACTTGATACACAAAAACTATCGCAAGTTGTGCAATCTGTTGGTGGATGTGGACGAGTGGGGTCAGGTGATAATTATCAATATGCTGACACGCTATGCCCGCACCCAGTTCCTGGACCCCAACGCTGACGAGGATCTCATGGCCAACGAGGGGGCAGCCAATCATGAGAGATTCTATGATGAATCGTCGCCTGGTTCCGGTGACTCGTCCTCTGCGGCCTCCTCGGGTGATGAGGAGAAGCCCTCGAAGCCCAATAATGGTGGTAACTCTGGCTCTCCCCTGTCGGCTGTCAACTATCATCTGGATGTGGATCATCGTCTGCTGCTGCGTCAGACCAAACCCTTGCTACAGTCCCGCAATGCCTCCGTAGTGATGGCCGTGGCCCAGCTCTATCATCATGTGGCCCCGCGGCATGAGGTGCAGCTGATAGCCAAGGCTTTGATACGTCTGCTCCGTTCGCACAAAGAGGTTCAAAGTGTGGTGCTCAATTGCATAGCCTCCATGTCGACGCGGCGTAAGGCCATTTTCGAGCCGCATTTGAAGTCGTTCTTTGTGCGCACCAGCGATCCGACACATCTGAAGCTACTCAAACTGGACATACTGACCAATCTGGCCTCGGCTGGCAGCATCTCGCTGATCCTACGCGAATTCCAGACCTACATCTCGAGCAGCGATCGTTCGTTTGTGGCTGCCACCATACAGGCCATAGGAAGATGTGCGGCCAGCATTAAGGAGGTGACAGAGACCTGTCTGAGCGGATTGGTGCATCTGCTGTCCAATCATGATGGTGAGTAAAGGTGGTTAATTGTTATAACAAGGACGACAACCACAAGAACTCTACGATTTTGTAAGGTCTAAACGTAACTCCTCACAATTCCCTCCTTCACTTCATTTGATATGACATAGCCAGCCTATTTGACTCTATCGTTCAACTTCCGGTTACGAACTATGATACCCCCTCATCATATTAGTCGCTCTAGTTGTCTTCTATCTAATTTAATGGCAACTAAGCCATCATTTTCACCTGGACCGGGCAATGTCTCGAATGTGGTGCTGATTGCCTTTGTGATCCCTTTCTAAAGCTGTTTAATCTGTCCCTTGAACTTGGTGACTTTTCAATTCATAAAAATGGGGTCCAAGTCCGATATAGCCAATTCTGCCATACTTAAATTATTCGAGCACATAATTACATCCCAAACACAACATTTTTGCCAACCCATTCTTTGTCCATCCCAGCACGGTTTTATTCAGCGTCATTCAGTTTCCACTAACCTACTCCAATTTTCTTCAATGGTTAAACAGGGATTTCTTCATCATAGTCTTATAGTATTTTTGATCACTGTAATCACTAGAGATCGGATTCTAACGTGATTGTTTTAAGTGACCTCTTTGAATATCAATCATAGAACTTTTAGCAGGCTCCAGGTCAATAAGTTATGTGTTTTAAAACAAGACCCACATACACCACAAAAGAGGCTGGTTGACTACACATATATGGGCATTTCCATTCTGTCGAAGCTGACCGTCGTACAAATTAAAATGAAGAAAACTAAAAATAAAACGAATTTTCAATTCTTTTTTACCTTTTTATAATATAGATCTTAACAAGCTAGAAGTGTAAAGCATGTGAAATTCGGTTTCCAAAATAATCACAAACTTGGAAGCGATTCAAACGTGACAAAAACAGAAGTCGTTTGCGGGCGCAGCTACATAAAGGAAAAAGATTAGAGAATCCTTACAAAATAACTAAGCCCAAATAGTTTTAGTATCGTGAATAGTTATTTCAAATGTATTTTAGTTGACTTAAAAATCTTGCGTACTTTTTTTAAATAAATGTTTCTTTCTGCCGAACGTGACATTTTTTCCCAGTATAAATCAAGTGAGGTAAAAATGTTGGTATGTAGTGTTATGGTATTAGGTCGGGCCCCAAAACGGCAAAATGGAAAAAAGTGGTCCGGCATTCCCAGGGAAAGAAGTAAAAAGGGAAAAAAAATTTTAATTTTATAGGTAAAGAGAAAAATACTACCACACGACCAAAAAAGATCAAGACGAGAGAACGGGATTGAGGGAAAAAAAACAACGCCGAAGTCTTTTAACTCCTTTGCCAAAGTGCTTATACATAGAGTTTAAGAACGCCAGCATTAAGACAAAAAAGTTTTTCTCATTAAAACCCACTTTTCGACCGATAGTTCCTATGACAGCTATAAGATATAGTCATAGATCCGCAGTCGGTTCCAACATATTAGCAGTGTGCCGTAAAAAGAAGACTCTGTGCAGAGTTTCAGCTATATAGCTTTAAAACTGAGAGAAGTTTGCGTAGAAACAGACAGACGGATGACGGACAGAACAGACGGACGGGACAAAGCTCAATGACTCAGCTCGTCACCCTGATCAAGAATATATATAAGTTTATAGGGTCGGAAAAATATTTCATGCGTTGCAAACTTCTGGGCAAAATATAATAACCCTTGCAAGGATTAAAAATAAATGACCCATTTCAACGAAATATTTTTGTAATGTAGTTTAGAATGGTGATCTAAAATCAATTTCAAAAATTTTTTTTGGCTCCGTTTTTGAAATATGAGTTTTTTTTATTTTTCCGGTAGGTGCCTTACGTTTTGCTTTATCTGACTTCATAATTGTCAGATAGAGTCAAGCCTGATATGAATCGAAAGGTAATTCAGCTGCCAGTAATCGGTAGAAACATGGTTTAAAACTCGGTTTAGTAGTTTGATTCAACGACCAAATATATATTCAAAATAATAAATTTTTAAATTTTAATCTTCTTAGATGTTCAGCTGCACACAAGCAATCCTACCGTATCGACACTTTCATTAGAGTGCAATTTTGAAGCATTTTCGGAGCTAAACAGTGTAAATTTAAAGCTTTTTGAACAATTCGCTGCTCTGCAGTACGTTGAAATTTTTTTTTGGGGGGGAGGCTTTATGTTATTTCCATAATTTGATGGGTTTTTTAAGGAAAATTGCCTTACAACATTTTATTATTCAATTTTTTCAGCAATTTGCTTGTACGTATAGGATTCACTCCTTAAAAGCCATTATTTTGATTTTTCTTCATAGTTTGTACTTTACCGCCACAAGTATTTTTTTCATTAAAACGTTTATATGATGTCAAAATATGTTTCATTGCGCGGAGTTTTACTTAGAATGATAGAAATCACGTTTGTCCCTATTTGCGCATGATAAAAATATGCCATTTTAACTCTTTTAAAAAAATTTTTATAGAAAATCCTTGAAATTTTTTTTAGTTCTTCAATAGAGGAGTAGTAAATGCTTATTTTGTCTTTTGATTTACTAGTTCCTATTCAAGTGCAGCATTATTTTTATAGGGTCGAAAATATTCCTTCTCCTTTTACCAAATTTTCGCAAACACAAAATATTTATGTACCTTGGTAAAAAGTAAAAAAAGAACCATTTTCATAGAAAAAGAGCCAAACACTATTTTCTTCGTTATTATTTTACAAAATATCTCTAGACAATAACAAATAAGCAACAACCTTTTCAATTCTTAAGTGTTCTTTAAACCTAAAAATAAAAACAAAAATATTTCATGTATTAATTTACTTTTAGTATTAAAAACAAACCAATCAAATTTTTCAATATTCTTCACTTCTTATATATTTTCATTTCATTGAATAAAAAATATATTTTTTAAAATAACGTTAAATAACACATCCATTCCCTTTCTTGAGAATTCTTAAATTACAAGTAGAAACAAATTTTTTTTATGTATTTATCACGCTTTTCTATATTTATAAGTCTTTTACAGACCTCACATAATTTGGATATCGTACTAGCCTTGAATAGTATTATATTTGATACTGAATTACCCGCCGAAGCAGAGCTGTGTGGAGGGACAACATATTGCTTATAAATACTACTAATTCCTTAAACACGTCAACCTCGTGTTTTACTTTTCCCAGTTCTTCCCAAAATAAAGAAATCTATTCTTTTTGTACTTGGCTTCAGTTACCTTTAACATGACCCACTGGAAGTAATTTCATCTGGATCCGATTCATATAAATACTCAAAGTTTTTAATTAGTGGCATTATATCTGTTTCTTCGCTAGAAATTACGTTGGCTGGTGTGATCATGATAAGAGATTTAATATCCTCTCGGCCAAAATCAAAGCGCTGCATTACTTGCAGAAGCAGCTCCAAGTAAAATTCGCGTACCGTGTCCTTTACTTTTAAAGTTGTGGATTTCTCTATCTATATATTGTTGGGCTTTAAGACCAACAAAAATTTTGTCAAAGGGCAATAAATAAGAATTTAAGTCGCTAACATGAAAGCAACTAAGTTCCATGTTCTTTAAAAAAATATGTTCTATAAAAATATATTTGGGATATTTTCAATTATCAAATTGATCTGAAATATATCATTTTGATATGTTCTGAAATGTTAAAGTTATATATTCCAACATTTTATCGAAACATTTTTCAAATGAAGTCTTATTTGATACGACAAAATATCACTAACTCACTTTTTGTTTTGCACCGGTGAACTGGTGTTTGTGGTCTCAGCGTCTGCTACCGGCGTGGAATATGGTATAAGCAGTAACAGTACAGGGTCTGATTATTTACAGAGTTACATGCTGTGTTTCCGATAGTTTACAGTGTTGACAGCGAAAAATGTCCAGATATTAATTAGGTGCTGAATAATGTTCCAACTTTTTTCGATTAAGCCAATTATTAGCAAAAAGAGCCAAAACAAGCTAATTCCAATAAAAAAAGTGCCAGTGCACCAACAGGAAAAAAAACAACAGTTTTGGTGCAAAAACACCAAACGTGGTAACCGTGAATGCTTCACCAAAAGGACAATTCTGTTTGTTTACGTATCCATTCAACCAGAAATGAGCTTCGTCGCTGAGCACAATGTTGCGATAAAAAAGTGGGTCTTCATTCAACTTTGCCAGCGCCCATTCATCAAAAGTTTATCGTTGTGATGGGTTGTGTGGCTTCAAAAAAAAGCTCTATTCACAAGAGTAAAAAAGGTTTTAATCCTTTTTCAAAATGTTCCACGTAGTGGAGTAACAGAGGACCACGTTCATTAACAACACCGGCGGATACAGCTGCGATATTTTCATCTGTCCGCACTCTGCGTATGCGTGTTGGTCCAATAATGTAAATTTTGTTGCGGAATGTAGTCAGAAGATTCCGAATAGGGGGTAATCTTAATTCATAGACTGATCAATGGTGAAATTTACTCCATTTGAGTTGGTTAGCCAAATTAATATGAATGTTCTATTAGACCAACTCGTAATTTTATCCACTTATCACTGAATCGTTGTACAAATAACAATGCCTAGCATAAAACGTTTCGTTTTTTTCTGTGCTGATTACAAACTGTACCGGGTTTTAAATCGGAAGCTAAGGAAAACTACTATTATAACTTATTAAGCCCGTAGTTAACACTGTGTTTTCCGCCCATCGGTTGGTATGGCGGGAGTTTGACTGTTATATTGCACTTGGACGTACTGCTCAATTTATGATTGATAATGTCGTCTACTCGGACTTTAATTCAGTTAATCATTGTATACTTCTTATAAATAATGCTTTGTAGGTTTCCCACCCAACTTTCCTTGCTGGATCAGGTTATACCATTCCAATCGGTATCTTGGTCTATTGTTATTCAAACTATTCATCAACGATTTCCCGCACGCTCATTCCTATATCAACTGCTCTTATATACGCTGATGACCTCAAGCTATGTGAATCATTTGACGATCCAGTTTCTCCACTTCAATTACAAAGTGACTTAAACTCTTTGAGTGCTTGTTTGTCCCTGAATCGTCTTCCCTTTAACATTGCAAAGTGCAATATCATTACTTTTCACAGAACCAACAATCTGTGCGAAAACACTATCAATTGTTCCTGCCTCTGGTCCTTGCATTATATAACTTATCAGGATCCAATTGATTCACCTTCCGTCTTTCGAACCTCCCGTTGCCTGGCCTTGCCTCACCTATTTTCTATAGATTACTCCATTTTAGATGTAAGAAACTTCTTAATGTCATTCCCCATTGAAACCATTCTGACCACTTGCTGTGACTTGTACCATAGCTACCATTAATTAGTCCCACCGGGTCAGAGTTCGTTATTAGCTGGATTTGAATTGAAATTATTCTCTTATGTTTATCTGAAATTTTGTTAAATTTAGCTCTAAATTAATCAAATTTCCCCCTTTCATCCTTCCAGAACATGTGGTGGCCGAGAGCGTGGTGGTCATCAAGCGTCTGCTACAAACCCAGGCGGCCGAACACCATGAGATCATTAGCCAAATGGCCAAATTGATTGACTACATCAATGTGCCTGCGGCCAGGGCGGCCATCATTTGGCTAATCGGTGAATACAACGAGAAGGTGCCACTCATAGCGCCCGATGTCCTACGCAAAATGGCCAAATCGTTTGGCGATGAACAGGATGTGGTCAAGCTGCAGGTATTGAATCTGGGAGTAAAACTCTATTTAACCAATCCGCAGCAGACCTCGCTGTTGTGCCAATATGTCTTCACTTTGGCTCGATACGATACCAACTATGATGTGACGAGATCGGGCACGTTTCCTGCGTCAATTCATCTTCCCGGCGAATGGACAGAGCGAGACCGTACTGACACAGCACGCACGCCAGGTATTCTTGGCCAGCAAGCCGGCTCCGTTGCCAGAGAGTAAGTACCGGGATGGTAATAACTTTCAATTGGGTTCCCTGTCGCATTATCTGAATATGCCGGCCACGGATTACAAGGAGTTGCCCGCATTTCCCACAGTAGCACCGGATGCCACAGTCCGGAATATAGCTGGCTATATGCCAGAGAAGCCCAACGAGAGTCCAGCCAAGAAGGAACCCAAAGAGAAGGGTTTTCTCTCCGAGGAGGAGAATAAATCGTCAGCCTATTCCGAGTCCTCCAGCAGCAGTAGCAGCGGCAGCGAGGAAAGCAGCGAGGAAGAGCCAGAGGTGAAACCTAAGGCTAAGGAATTGCCACCAAAGCTGATTGAGCAACCTGTGGAGGGCACTTCGGATAGCGAGGAATCGTCCACGTACAGTGGCAGCGGCAGCAGCAGCAGCGACAGCAGTGACGAGGAGCCGGCACAGCCGCCCCTGGAAGCGCCTGGAAACGCCAGCAAAGGTAATCTCGATTTGCTGCTGGATTTGGATGACATACCGCCCATTGGGCCGGTGATGACGCCCTCATTGGGCGGCTTTCTCACCCCAGGCACCCCTCTAGTCGCGCCCTCGCTCTCTCAGCAGCCGCAGCAGCGTCTCGAACTGGTCGGACCCTCCTACATTGCCTTCAAGCATCAGAATTTGCTGAACAAAGTGAGCGGACATGGCCTTCACCTGGCCTATCGCTTCACACGTGCCCCCCACTTGTACTCCTCCAGCATGTGCTCCATTGAGCTGCAATTCAAAAACTGCGGCGACCACGAGCTCACCCAGATTCATCTCAATCAACCGGTCACTCTGCCTGCTGGCATGCAATTGAATGAATTTGCTCCCATCGCCCAATTGCAGCCCCAACAGATGACAAGTGGAGTGTTGGGTGTGGATTTCAATGATTCCACGCATGCCGTTGAACTGGAGCTGGTGTCAAGTGCCGGCCATGCCCGGGTGCAATTGAAACCGCCCGTGGGTGAGCTCGTTCGAGCTGTCCACATCAGCGAGAGTTGCTATCGCGAGGAGCGAGCCAAGCTGCGTGGCATGAATGAGCATCAGGGTGAACTGCAAGGACTGGCCAGGGAACACATCGATGTGCAGGCTCTCAAACAAAAGGTCTTTGAGTGCATTAATGTGGCCCATACGCATAGTTCAGCCACTGGACAATTGCATTGCTTTGCGGGTCAGACACTAAGCTCCAAGAGTCTGGTGCTGCTCACACTGCAATGGCAAACGGAGGAGGCACTGACGCTAATGGTCAACTGTGAGAAAATGGTAATAGGCTCCATGGTGCTGAATGAGCTAAGGAATGCATTGCAGCTACAGTTTGTCAAATGAAGTGGAAGGAGAAGGAGGAGCACAACCTGGTTTCCTTACGGACTCTCTAAGAACAAATGCCGCCTCATTACGTTTAGAATAAGCCAAGATAAATCTATATAAATCTAACACTACACTAGGAGGGGAGAGAAGGGAATAGGTGACCCAAGCAATTTAAATTCAAAGGATAGTAGACACACCAGAAAAGCGGTGCAGCTGTTTTTTGAGCCTCCGTTTCCCCTTATAAAAAGTTGAACACTTCAATCCACTAAACGAACAAACCTTCCTTAGCCTCAAGATGTCTGCAAAGAAACGTTGAAACGCTTTGGGAAGAGACCACAAACACCGCTTTACCACATCTTAAACATTTTCCATATACGAACACACTTTTCATTGTCTCACCATTCCCTATAAAAACATTGAAATTGTAAGACACTAACAACGCTTTTTCATATCTTAAACACCTCCCATTCAGCATTAAAAACACCACAAACACCCCTTTTCCGTATCTTTAACACCTCCCATTTACGAACAAACTTTCTCTTGCCTCAACATCCCTTATAAAAATGTTGAAATTGTAAGACACAATCGTAAAGCAACGTGAAATCTCCACAAACATCGTTTTTTCCATATCTTTAACACCTCCACTATACGAACATACCTTCCTTAGCCTCCTCACTATGCCTTCAAAAAACTTTGTAATAGTAGACAGTATCAAAAAAACTGTCTATACCAAGTGTTAAACACTTTTCAGGACATGAAACACCTTCCATATGCAAACAAATACGGCATTAATGTTTTAGAAAGGCTTCGGTTTCAATGAAAAAGGGGAAACAAATGTTAAATAGTCTGATTCTTTGATTTCAGAGTAACTGCTGTTAGAATAAATAGCTGAAGTAACATGTAAAAGGCTGAATACCTAATAAACGTGGTTTTCTTAGATGAAAGTGGGTTTTTAGAGCGGTATTAGGGTGCTGAGAAATGCGTTAAATACATTTTTTTAATTGGGTTTTTCGATTGACAATTTTAATAAATTATTGTGAAAAGAATTTGGTAGTAGTTTGTTGAATCAAACAACTTAATTTAAACACAATTTATATGCTTCCGACTTTTTTATTTACGGCCAAGAATTTTATTTGTTTTTATACCATCGCCTTTAGATATTGAAACACCGCCTACTAAACTGTTTTTGCAAATCAAACACCGTCTATCAACAGTTTTTGGTATTTTCATAACCAACTTGTAAACTTTTAATGTGTGAAATACCATCATTCAGCCCCGTATAAACATCTTTCACGTAACGTTCCAACTTATTTTGTTATCTTTAATGTAGGATACTGCCTTTTTAATATGGCAAACACCGCTGTTTTACAATGAAAACTCTTATTAACCGTTTTATGTATTTTGAACTACGACTACCAACAAATTTCAGTATATTTAACATCGCTTGCTATCAATTTTAGTATGAAAAACTTCGTGTATAATCCAATATCCTTTTTTGTATCTTCAGACAGAGCTTACCACCTCATTTTACCTTAAATTTTTATATAAAAACCATCCACTAGACGTTTTTGTACTTTAAACTTCGTTTTAAGCCACTTTTTAGAATCTTAACAACGGATACTTTCACTTTCAGTATCGTAAACACCGCTTTTCAATAGGAAAAACAGCCCACTAAGCGATTGTAGCACCTTCAACAGGTGTCTTTCTTTTAAAGGCGTATCTTTAACACCGCCTACCATTATTTTGAATATCTTCAACCACCAATATTACCACTTTCAATATCGTAAACACCGCTTTTTGGGTTTTTCGCAACGGCTACTACTACTTTCAATAACGTAAACACTGCTTTTCAAAAAGCTGAGCCGGCCTTAGTACATTCAACGTCGTCTTACACCACATTTTAGTGTCTTCAACACTGCCTACCATTAGTTTGAATATCTTCAACCACGAATATCACCTCTTTTAATATCGTAAACACCGCTTTTTAATATAAAAACAGCCCATTTATCGTTTTAAGTACCTTCAACGAGGTTGTACACCACTTTTTAGTATTTTTAACACCGCCTACCACTATTTGAAATATCTTCAACAACGTATATCACCTTTTTAGTATCGTAAACACCGCTTTTTAATATAAAAACCGCCCAGTAGACGTTTAAAGTACACAAAACACCTCCTACCTTTATTTTGAATATTTTCTATCATCAATAGCTTCGACCATTATTTGTTTATATCTTAACACCGCCTTCTAATACAAAAAACCCAGACTTACCTTCAACACTGTCTTAAACCACTTCTTAGTACCGTGAGCACCGCTTACTCTTATTTTGAGTATCTTCAACAATGGTTTCTACCACTTTCAATATCTTAAACACTGCTTTTTTACAGGGAAAACGAGCAATGGCCGATTTGAGTACTTTTAAAATCGTCTTACACCACTTTTTAGTATGTTCAACACCGCCTACCACTATTTGAAATATCTTCAACAACGTATATCACCTTTTTTAGTATCGTAAACACCGCTTTTTAATATAAAAACCGCCCAGTAGACGTTTAAAGTACACAAAACACCTCCTACCTTTATTTTGAATATTTTTTACAACGGTTTCATTACCGTAAACACCGCTTCTTAAAAGGAACTCGATCACTAGCCGTTTAGAGAACCTTCAACGTTGTCTAACACCACTTTCTTGGGCCTCTACCAAACCGCCTTACATTATTTTAAATCTTTAACAAAGCATAATCTCACCTTCCATATCGAAAACACTGCTTTTAAGTATGCGCTTTATACCCATTAGACGTCTTCAACACCGACTTCTATCGATTTGAATATAGTAAACAGTTTCTGCTTCTTTCCCAGTTTCCCCTTACTCTCTCCCCCCTCACTATTTACGATTATTATACAATTATACAGAATAAAACCTGGATTTACGAATTAAAACGAAAAACAAAAATCAAGTTAAAGCTCTATTAAATACTATTACTGTTTGCTTGAGAATGCTGTGTATATGTCATATGCGTGCCGTGTATCTGTCCCATTATTTGTATTTGTACTAAGCGTAATCTATGTGTAAAGTGTTTGATGTTGTAAATCTGTTGCCTTCGTGCTCTATGCGGCCTTCTTCAAACAAGAAAAACCAAAACAAAAATCAATGTAACAACAAGATCTATATTCATACTAGCTATACGTATACACTACATACGAGTACATACAGCGCAAAGCACTCAAAGTTGGCTAACGAATCAAAAAAAAAAAAAAAAAAATATAAGCCAGAAATGTTTACTTTAACATTTTTGTATCTACTATATTTAATGTATTTTACATATGAAATGAGATAATTTTGCAGAATTGTTAACAAAACTTCTATCTATCAAAACATAGCCAAGTCAGAGCGAAATCTGTCTATCTATCTATTTCCTTACCTAAAGCTTTAACACTTACTGTTATTAGAAAGAAATCAAATTTGTTATGTGGAACACTAATAGGCGTACCTTTTAATAGTGTGCGTTAAGCTACAAATGATAAAGTAAGAGTGAAATTCTGAAAACATACAAAAGCTACATCAACAAATGTTATTTAACTTTGTCCGTCTATCTTATCCTCTCTTAAACTTTTATCCATTTGTACATCTGCAAGATTATTAACAATTTCGGTGCATCGAACTTAAGTAGTGTTTCTTTTTTTTTTTTGTATTCCTCCTTAAAAAGACTACAAAAACGCCAGCCACATCTATTGTAAGTGAGCCCAGCTCTCTGAATTCTAAACCCATTCCCCAATTTTTTAACTGTTTTTTGCGCCTATCTCAGCTAAGCAATTAAACGTTATATATTGACATTTTTTTAATGAAATAAGCAATTGAATGTTTCCATCTTGCAACAAAATCTATGAAAGATAAGTGTTTTGAGTAAACAATTTGATGCGCAATTATTGTTAACATGCAATTTAATACTATTATTATTATTATTATTGTACGCTTTTAAAATGAATTGAAAAAAAAACAAACATGAAAAAAATAAACGCCAAGTTGTAAAACATTAAACATATCTTTTTTGTGGCAGGGAAGGGATATTCTTGAAATGGAAAAGTAAATATTCTATTGTTAAAAAGGAAATATTATTGTAGGGGAGAATGGGGGGGTTCTGAGCCGCTGGGGGTTGTGAGCCACTCGAATTTTGGGCCACAAAAAAAATTAATTTAAACTTTTTGTTTCTGTCATTCTTATTATTTCTTATTACCTAACTTTTGGCAAGCAACCTATCAGTCTACACCTTCTTTAAGTTCGTGAACCAGAACTCGACTTTTTTTTTTTTAAAAAAAAGTTTTTTTTTTCATTTTTGACTTGTGAATACAGGGTTGTCCATATTCGACGGACCCATCTGGCAACGCCATAACTTTTGACAGAGATGTCAGATCGCTTAATGACATACTGCGTTTGAAGCGTCAGTCCAAGCAGATTTTTACCATGGAACAATACCCGCCACGCGAGCGCTCTGAAATAGTTGAAATTTACATTCAACAGAACAAGTCAATTGTGAAAACTCAACGTGCTTTTAAAAAATTTCACATTTTCACATTTCACATTGAATGGGACCGTAAATAAGCAAAATTGCCGTATTTACGCCACTGAAAATCCTCAGGAGATTCAAGAAGTGCCTCTTCATGACGAAAAAGTCACAGTTTGGTGCGGCGTTAGTGCGAAAACGGTCATTGGGCCGTTTTTCTTCCAAAATGAAAATGGCCATGCTGTTACCATCAACCAGGAGCGTTATCGCGACATGATGACCAATTTTGTGATGCCAATTATTCGTCGAAAGCGTATGAGGCAGTTCTGGTTTCAACAAGACGGCGCTCCACCGCACACAAGTCGCATAACAATCGATTTTCTGAAGAAATTGTTTCGGGCCGTTTGATGTCGAAAAGTGGTGATTTGGACTGGCCACCGCGTTCGCCCGATTTGACGCCGCCTGACTTCTTCTTGTGGGGATATTTGAAGTCAAAGGTTTACGTTAACAAGCCAAGGACCGTAGAAGAGCTCAAGGACAACATTCGTGAAGAAATAGCCGCTATTCCGGCCGAAATGTTGGCGAAATCGATGGAAAATGCTGCAAAAAGGGGCACAATACGCCATCAACGCCAGAGGCGGCCATTTGAGAGATATCATATTCAAAAATTGATGTAAACAAATCTACTTGGAACAAATTAAATGATTAAGATTGCCAACCGCCAAATTTTTATTTTTTTCTTTGATTTTTTAAAAAAAAACATGGGTCCGTCGAATATGGGCAACCCTGTATTATACAAAATTTTTTTTTTTACGAATAACGACAAAAGTAAGTATGAGGGAAATATCTTTGGTCAATTGCCTTTTTGATAGAAATATATTTTTTTTTGTAACAATTTCTTTTTGGTTATGTGACGTCACCAAAAATAAGTGAAATATGGGGGGGTAGTGAGCCACTTTGAAAAAAAATCGGTTTTGACTTTCAAAGAGAATATTGAAATTACGCTCAATAAAACAGAGGAAAAACTCTCCAAAGAAGTAAAAAAAACTTTAAAAAAGGCAAACAAAAGAACAGCCACCACACCACCAAAAAGTGCTCGCATATAAAAGAAAACAAGCCCGCTGCCGTCAATCTGTTTTTACTTTCCAATAATATTTCATAGTTCAGAGTATGAGAAATATTGTTAATTTTTTCATTTAAGAAAGAATAATGGCTTAAAAACACGAATTTTGAACTTTTTAGATGGGTGGCTCACAACCCCCACAAATTTTCGAAATGTCAAAAAATCACTTTTTTTCAATATGAAATAAAAAAAACAAATAAAACTAATGAAAAAAAAATGAAATAAAATACAAAATTTACAGAACGAATAAATATTGATTTTTGGCGCAGTTATGTTCGAAAAACAAAACTATGATCACAACCCCCCACTCTCCCTACACAGAAAAAAAGATCAAATATCAGCCCTATCTTTAATAATAGGGGAGAGTCTCCGGTTGTGGACATAGTTGCGTTTTTCACTAATAACTTTTTTCCAAGTCAACATTATGCGGTGATATGGACATCATTGTGAAGCTAGAGACTCTAGCTAACTTTCCTCTGAAGTAACCTATTGTTTTAGACAAATGGAAAAAAATTTTCTGCCATGTATATGAAGTGATGATTTTTGGCCAACATTTTTTTTGTACCCGGTCGTGGACACCCTTGTAAAATCGCTAGAAATGGAAAAATATGAAGTAAAATGACCATAAATTGATGAAAAAGGGACGTTTATTTATTTAAGAAGCCTTCAGTGGCAAAAAGAACAACAAATTATGGCCTTCAGTGGCAAAAAAATAAAAAAAAATATGGCCTTTAGTGACAAAATGAAAAAAATTATCCCGAAATGCAATTTTTGCATGTGAAATAGCTGGCCGTCATGCCAGCGCACTTCAAATGCACCGGATGATCGCAAACATCGCAATGGATCGAATTTGCAGCGGACAGAATTTTTGGCAAGAGTGCCTAACAAGTCAAATAGAAGTCGCCTTCTTCTTGGTGGTGTTGCCTGTCGTATCCCTGGCCGGCCACATTTCTGGGGGGTCTTCTTTTGGTGCGACACAGAATCACGCTTGGCTGCGCGCTCAGCTGGTTTTTGTGCCTTCTCGCGCAAAACCTCGACGCTTTCCGGAGAAGTTAGCACAGTGGTTTGCATTGGCTTGCGACCGTGATTCGATGGCTTTTTCGGAGAAGTTCCTTGAACCGGCCTAATTTCATCCAACAGTGATAAGTGGCTAGCCGAAGACGCCCGTGAAGTGGATGGTTCGGGGAAGGTTAACACCTCTTCTTCGCGCCCAATATTGGGATGGGCGGAAACGATGATACGACGCTGATTGTCTTTCAACAAAACCGAATCAACAACAGACGAAACATCTGCAAAATTTGCTCTGACGTTCCCCAAATACTGGATCAAAGTGGTTCGCGGAAGCCCATATTCCTTGGCTGTAGCTTTGACGGCCTTCTTATCGATGAGGCATTGCTTAATGGCATCGACCAGCCCATTAAAATTGATTTTTGTTGAATCGGACGATTTTTTTGGTGTTGACATGGCTAAAAATGCACAAAAATTCACAAAAATGCTGTTAAAATATGATACACTAACATAAACAACGATATTTGACAGTTTTATGGCCAAACACACGCTTTAAACACAAAAAACGAGGGTGTCCACAACCGGTGCAAAAGTGTGTCCATTCTTGAAAATGGTAGCCATTTTTATTTTGTTCAGCAAAATTACACGACACAAACATTTCACTGAAACTTGATATCACATCACAAAGTACACTTAATGCACTAAATAAAAAAGTATAATACTCACCACTTTTCAATGTTTTGCTTCGATTTAACGCAATGTGGAAATTGAAAAAATAGAAACTCGAAAAAACTTTCACCATTTTTTTTATTTGCTCACAGCGAGAAACCAAATGCGTGCTTACACTTCGGTATTGGTTTAGATTATGTGTACTGACAAACTACAAATATGACATTACTCATTTTGGCGGCATCTGTTACTTGTCAAAAAATAGACTGGGGTGTCCACAACCGGAGCGTGTCCACAACCGGAGACTCTCCCCCATCTAAATAATATAAATTTTTCATATCAATGTGATACTATTTTTACCTAAACATATAATATAATGAATTATATATGAATAAAAAACATATTGTATAATAAACTTGTATTTTTTTATTTAGTTAAACACATAAAATCATGCTATTTTTTGTTTTTTTTTTAAAATATTAACAAGTGACTAAAAATTAATAAACGTATTAAAATATGGCAGAAACAATTGGAACTTTTTATTATATGCCCCTGCTCACATCGATTGGCGAAAATAGAAAGTAGATTTACAAATTTGGTGCAGACAAAAAAGCTAAAAGATTGCGTGAATTGATGTAATGGGAGCATTGAAACGACAATATGTGTAAAGGTCGTTATAGTTATCGCACAGAACTCGGAGAGGATCATGACGAGCGTAATTTGATCTGCACACTTCCAAAGACAACGGACGAAAACGGCGAGTTGCTCTGCAGGGTACGTTCCACTTCATAAGATTTAGGAGGAGAGACGAATCTACATCACCAACAATTAGCTTATGCAGAAAAATTACACCTTGACTAGTCCTGCGGTCTTTTAGAGTGGGCAAGTTTAGAAGTCGTAGCCTATCTATATAGGGAGGCAAACGGCGACCAGCATCCCAGTTTAAATGACGTACATGTTTACTAAACCATTAAACAAGTAGACGAAAGTGAAAATGCAGTACAAATAAAGTACATATCATTAAATACAACATTAGTTTGAGTGCAAACACATATTACTTACCTGATGTTTATTATTTACTTCAACCTTACTCACAACACATAATTTTATTGACGGCTATGCATAAGCTGTCAATCCCGTTCAATTGTTTCAGACACAAAATACAGGATACAAACAGAACAAAAGTTAGCTTATTGATCTTTAATCTTCATCCAAAGGAGCTGAAAAATGTGATAAGGTGATATTTAAAAAAACTGAT
>JAEIFU010003934.1:0-22121 GCA_018904235.1 Lordiphosa stackelbergi | reverse complement strand
AAAGTCAAAACAATCCAGGCAGCAGTTTGCCTTTGGCAAACCCCAACCATGGTCTTTTTTGTTCGGCGCAGAAAGTTTTTAGCTTTCGGCACGTTAGCCATGAGATTACATATACATATGTGTATGTGGGCGTTGTGTGTATACGCCAGGCGGAAACACAAAATAAGCACAAAAGTTCCGTAGCATAAGTTCAGGCGCATAGTTAACTACACATGTGTGCCAGCCTTCCATTTGTGCTTGCTTTTGCATCTTTCCACTTTTTTCTTCAGTTAAAAATATTTTATGACCCTGACTCTGACCATGATTTACTTACAAAAAGCCAGGCAAAAGTCATAACTCTAGGCTGGCCGCCTGTATTCAGCTCGAACTAATATTCTGGCTGTCGACAAAGCTCCTCGAAGCTTAATTAAGTGCAGTCCCGGCAGCTGGACGAGGGTCCAAGCCATTTCGCAAGCGCATCGCCATCATTTGAAATTTGTTTGTCCACCCTAAAATTCAACAGGACATGCAGATAGAGTTCTTTCCTTTTTGTGAAAATCTGTTTATGAAAGCGTCTTTAAATTAAGTGCCTAGAGTCAGTTGGTGAAGGGAGAGGGAAAGCCCTTCTTGACCACGTCAAATTTGTCACGACGAGTCCTGTGCAGTTTGAAGATTGCCTGTAGATTTATGTAGTGAATTGTTAAGTAAAGTGAGTGAGGGGCAAGGCAAAGTGAAAGTGAATAAGTTGAAAGGGTTTCCCCGGGATTACTTCAAAATATGACAAAGCTGCACCGACATGAAAGAAAATAAAGGAAAAATTGAAGAGCAAACTGAAAATGTGCCCCGACAAGTGGTTTTAGGCAGAGATTTGTTGTTTTATTATAAAATACGGTTGAAGTCCACTTGTGGGTTGAAAAGGACAAAAGCCAATTGGCTTAAACAGCCCCAAATCTGTTGGCTTGTTTTAAGCGCAAGAAATAGGAAACTACAGATTAACTCCGTATCTGAACGGCAAAGTTTGAAAACTTGTTTTAGGCTAGTTTGATTTACAGCTGGCGCAAATAGCTGGTGAAGGTGACCGGCTTTTAAAAAGGTGTAATATCTACCCCAAGCGAAGGAAAATTGGTGCCCAAGCCTACTATGTTTTGCTTACAAACGTATACACAACCGCCCACCTTCTTCTTTAATCCTGTGTGCAACATAGGGTATTAACCACTCCTCTCTTCTAACAAACTCTGTTGTTGGGTAACGCTTTGAGCTCTTCCCCGCTTTTCCCGATAATTTCCGCTTCTCTAAAGTCAGTCCTTCTCTAATTTTATTTGGGTCTGCCTGGTGTCCGGCAGACTCAGTCCAGCGGGTTCCATTTCATTGAGTTCCTAGCGATGATGTTCTCAATAGATGGCCTATCCAGCTCCATTTTATTCTACGGATTACGGTGTCGTGGCATCGGTTTACTCAAGTTTACATTCTGTGAAGGAACCAAACGGACTTAAAAAGCCTGATTTTGAGCCAGTGTGGGTACGCAGAGCTTCGCCAAGCGGTTGACAGGCACGCATCTACATCAAGTTCCGTACCTGCATCTATAGGGACTTTGGTGCCTAGGTGGCTGAATTGCTGAAGTTATTCAATGGGTTGTTCATCCAAAATTAGTGCACGGGATTCTTCGGGATGAATGCGGAACGATTTAGTTTTGGACGTGTTAGTTATGAGTCCTGAGTCCAGATGCCGTAGTGTGGTTGACACTGACCACCTGATGCCGCTGCTGTTGGGTGCTGAAGAACGCATCCATTATAAACAGTATGGGGGACAGAGCACAAACCTGTTGTATACCACTCAGGACTGGAAAAGGCTGCGAGAGCTTTTCACCACGAAGCACTCTAAACTGTGATGAGGGAAATAAGTTTTTTCCGGTATCCCCCTCCTTGGCATATGCAATGTGCAATGGCTTTAACGAAGTCTACGAAAGCCATGTTGGTCAGAACTAAATTTCGTGCGTTGCTTGAGCAGGATACGAGTTTACAGAGTGGGCTCTAACAGCTGAATGAAGATTCGTTGTTTTCGCTTAAAATTTTTTTCGGTGACGAGGTAAATTTCTGGCCAAATGGATACGTCAACAAACAAAATTGTCGCATTCGGGCTGATAAGCAACCCGAAGAGACTCTCGAACTACCGTTACATCCACGAAAATGCACTGTTTGGTGTGGTTTATGGTCTGCGAAAATCATCGGTCAGTATTTCTTTAAAATGAGGGCGGACATAACATAACCGTCAATAGCAAGGCGCACCGCACCATGATAAATGACTTTTTGTTACCTAAAATTTAAGCCCCTGATGTCGGCGACCTTTGGTTTCAGCAATACGATTCAAAATTGGACCATCCGAATGGTGTAGTCGGGGTCGACATTTGAAAGAAATTATCTTTAAAGAGTAAATGTCAGCCCATAATTAAGATTCCACCATCCAATTTCTTTAGCGTGAATTAAAATTTTGTGAACTGAAGTGGAAAAATCGCAATCAGATTTTTATCTATATTAAGCGCATATATTCTAATGACATAGTCTGCAATAATGTTGCTCATCTGCCAATTAATTGTTTCTTGATGCCAGTAATTTCAGACACTATATCCAGCTTTTTTGTCATGAAAGAATCTTCTCGCAGTGCTTCCGTCATTGGATTGTCGATATTTAACATGAAGCAGATATTCAAAAATCTGATATAGGATTGAAGTGGTGGTAAACAAATTCAAAACGGGTTTCGTGTCCTTTAACCCAAAATTACCCAAATACAGTGGCCGGCTGTGGCCCAGCGGTGAGTTGTGCTGGACTGCTGGGCGGGAGGTCGTGTGTTCAATCCCGACTCTGAACATCTAATAAGAAAAGTTTTTTTCTTTCTTTAGAAAAATAGCTTTTACACATACGGTCACCTTCACCAGCTGTTGGCGCCAGCTTTGAAGTAATCTAGCCATGAAAAAGAAAATTCTCAAACTTTGCCGTTCGGATTCGGCGTTAAACTGTAGGGTCCCTTTCTCTTGTGCGAAAAATTTAAAGCACACACGCCAAGAGATTGAGAGAAGCTTCGCTTGGCCCCGTTGAAGGAGCTGTATAGCCAATTTTACATTTTACTTTTACAGCAACGAAACAACAGAAACACTTCACAGAACAAAAGCATTGCAGAAAATGTGACAACTGCAAAAGAGAAAACACACACTGCATTTTGAGAATACTGCTTAGGTGCACTTGGGTGCAGCTAGTGTGGACACTTTTTCATCCTTAAACATGAACCTATTTGGGAGAAAAAAATTAGAAGGGTCCGAGAGGGCCGCCACAACTAAAACCTTACATAAAATTTGAAAAAAATCATTAACTCGCATTTAAATTACTCATGACTAAAAATGGACTTAACAAAAGGCTCACGAAAAATAAAACACATTTTATTTATTTAAAATAAAATTAATATCCTTGCGCTTAATATGCATAACTCGTTCAATTTATTTGAAAACTATTTTTAATATTTTTTGATTTTTATAGTCTAGTTTCTCAGACCACTCGCTCAAAAAAAAAAAACAAGTAAGAGTGTTGCGGTCGAGTGCCCCGACAGCAAAATGCCCCGTTCCAAGTAATGTGGTTCCTAAAGCTTTGAACTTTTTTATTTTTAAATTTATTTGAATAATTGGGGAGGCGCACTTGCATATCTTTGGTGTTTTTGCTCTGATCTTGTTGTGGTATACAGAATAGAATATATATTCAATCATCAGGTTCAAACTTAAAAATTTTAGCTCTGACAGTTTTTCGCGGTTAGAAGGAGAAGGAGGAGGAATTTGCAAAATCTGAAGCAAACTTGATTTGGGTACGATATACACCTACATACAGTGGCGTACGCAGGGGGGGAGGGGGTTTGGGGGTTAAACCCCCCCTTGGGGCAAATTTTTATATGCAAAATACTACTATACTAAAATTTTTGTTCTGAAACCCCCCCACCCCTGAAAAATCCTGCGTACGCTACTGCCTACATACATGCAAAAATTTGTGGCTCTACCTCTTATAGTCCCTGAGATCAACGCGTTCATACGGACAGACAGACGGACATGGCTAAATCGACTCGGATGTTGATGCTGATCAAGAATATATATACTTTATGGGGTCGGAGGTGCTTCCTTCTGGCTGTTACATACATAAGCACAACTTCATGATCCCCTTTTTCCCATTTTTAATGAGAACAGGGTATAATAACGAGTGAACAGCTATTTTAAGAAGCTAAAGTTAAAATGAACAAAAATATGAGTTAGTAATGCCAACATTATTCAATTTAGATTTGATACAGCCACTTATTTCATTATAATTTTGATATAATTTTTTTTATTTTTGGCCTATGGGGGTGCCCACTGTGCATCCGAAAGAATGATGATCTGTATGTGCTCTGTGGGGAACACAAGTCAAGTCAAGCACATAAAGCAACAGTGGCTGCTGTTTCTAGGACATGATACAAGCTTCAGGCAAAATGGTGTACAAGCGGAATGCGAAAGAATTGGTCCAAGGCAAGGTGGGACGACCACCATTAAGATGGGACGACCAGGCCTGGAAAGACATTTCCAAGCTTAGGGGGAGAAACTGGTGCCAGCTCGCACTGAGCAGAAGCGACTGGAGGGAATTAGTAGCTGCGGCCGAGGCGGACAAGCGGTTGTGATGATCGCCATTCTTCTGCCTCAAAATTTATCTGGTCTTTGCTGAAATTAAAAGTCTGGATTTAGCTCGGTTTAGGTGCAATTGTTCAAGTCATGCTCAGAAATTATTGAAACTTTTACAATTTTTCAACTATGCGATTACTATGAAGTGGTAGACTTAAGCCCTGTAGAGAAAGAATGTCCAGATGTTTTTATTTGAATAATAAAATCATTAAATCATTAAATTCAAAAATGGAATTTATTCAAAATAACCGCCATGATGTGAATATGTGCAAATATATCGATAAGTATTTATGATAAAGTATTTTTAAGACATCAGACGATGGTCACACCATAAAAATTAAGAAAGACCGAAAAAACGTAAAAGCCCTCGCTTACAGGTAGTAAATTGTGGCAATGTATAAAATGTCAATAGGTTATTAAGACTATTTTATATCTCAATTGTAAAATGTGAAAAAATATTACCGAAATTATCCCAAAAGCTTATGTTGGTGACGTTTATTTGCCGACCATCCCAGCCAGCATTTGATGAGTTTACAGATCACATTCGAGTCTTTTTCGAGTCCTGACTCTGATTATAGTAGTCAAATTCTAATCATAAATTATACTCCTGTCGGGAGAAATTAATACCCTAGCCGCGACTTTTCATCAAGAGACGTTTGTACCCAGTTCTTTAGATCAGTTTCGACTCATTTTCGAGTCATTCGGGATCAAGTGATCAATCTTTTTTGATCAATCACTTTTTGAGCAAATGCATGAGTCATTTCCGAGTGTTCCTTAAATCGCAAATGAAACTTATTTCTTTTTAATTATCAAGAGGTCTCGAATATGACTCTTATTTGATCTTCCAAATGCTAGGTGGGATATAACCGAAGAATTTTCAAACCCGACACGTTATTTTAAGAACTCTGCAAGTCTCAATCAACCCAAAGATAATCTTTATTAATTTCATAAAAAATAAAATGTTTTAATTTTAACATTTTCTCTTTTCGTTTCTCTCATTTCAGCCTCTCCATATAAGAAAATTTATTTTGAGAAAACATCAGTCACATTCAATTCAATTTAGGTAAGTTATGCATCTCATATTTACACACAATTTTTACCATTCTACGAGCCGCGTCAACCTGTGTGCAATTCCTTGACAACAATGGAAACCAAAACGCAGCTGCAACTCAAAGTCATTTCTACTGTTTGCTTTCCACATCCGCAATTTCAATTACAATTTGAGTCGGGCCGCCGTCAAGTTTTCCGCTGCAGGAACTTTTGCCTAGAAGCGAATGCTCATTAAAGCCAAAGAGGCTGTTGCCGACTCCAAAGAGACTCTTAGCCTTCGGCCCACAACAAACAGGCAGGTCTTAAAGGAAAGCTGGCGTCAATGATTTAATTAAACAAAATGCAGCTTGAGTGCTCAAGAAAAGGCCGTGGCTGGGAGGGAAAGTGGGTGAATGGGTGAATGGGTGGGTGGTGCGGTTGCTAGTGAGCGGAATGATCCACTGAGTTGTCATAACAAACATAAAATTTCAACTTTTGCTTGAATTTTGGGAGAAAACTCAAGAGCCAGTTGCTTATAGGATGCCTCGTGGCCTCAAGCAGAAAGAAGCAGCTACCACAGCGGGAGCCGCCACATCGGAAGCTGCAGCTGTTTTGTCAGTCTGTCTGGAAACGAAACGAAAAATGCAATTTAAGCAATTTTCAATTTTCGCAGCTTCATATAAATCTACATTTATCCCCGCTGGCTTCCTCGGTTACTTACATCAAATTGAAAAAGCAAACTTGTCGCGCTAAAAATTCTTATCATTCCCCATTCCTCAGGTCTATACCCTGCCAAATTTGTATCCTTCTGGCCTTTAGCAAATAGCAGTTGGCACTAGACCCAGTTACCCCCATCTGCCACCCTCTGGCGTCACGTTTATGGCTTAAGCAGAGCTTTGCTATGCGTGTAAAAAAAAAAAAAAACTTTTCCCAAAGATTTTTTCTTTGCACTTGCTAAAACTTGTCTTCTCTTCTCCTTCCTCAATCCGCTGCTCCTTCTTCATTGGAGGCAACTTTCCCTGTTGAGCGCGAAATTAAGGCATTAATGTTAGTTTTATGGTTGCTTCGTCTACTTCTTGGAATTGCATTTTCGCTTTCTTTAAGAAGGGCAAAAAGTATTTAAAGACCACATAAATTGAGCCAACTTACTGCCACTTGGCAATGAGCTTTTGGGCCAGTACTAAGTGCATTCGAATAACAACAGTAAACTTCTGTGGTTAATCTCATTGAAGCTTTGAAGTTTTACTCGCTTAGTTGCAGTATAAAGAGCTTTGTGAACCAGCGAAAAGAAAATATTTACGAAAGAGAAAAACGATTTGAATTTGAGAAAAATTTAATTAAGTTGCTGTTCAGAGCACAAAGCTTATTTCTTCTTTTTCAACTAAATATGTCAAGAAAAATTGTACCAAACGCAAGCAAAATACAGAAACTGAAACAGGGATGGTTTTGCTTATAATCGCAAGACGTTTACTGATGGCAGAGAAGGTTATCAATGCGGTTTTTTGGAACAAACCGAACTGACCATAATTGTATGCAAGGCAGCAAGACCCTCAAAGTTATGTAAGGGAAAGGTGCAGAGGTTCAAACCTGAAAAAAAGGTGGAGAGAGAAAATATAAATAAAAATAAAAAAAAAAAAAACAAAACAAAAAAATAAAAAAAAAAAAAAAAAAAAAAAAAAAAAATAATATACAAAACACAAAAAAAAAGAGAGGGGGGGGAGGGAGGGACAAAAGTGGGGGGTGGGGTATAAAAAAAATTTTTTTGGGCAAAAAAAAAAAAAAACAGAGGATAAGTGTGTGATATTTTAAAACAACAAAATTGAGAGAAATGACGATTTTTCTGGCATAAAGTCAAAAAATCGATGGTATTAATTTCAAAAAGTGACTCTAATTATTGAAAGTGAATACTTCAATTAGATTAAAAAATATTTTTATTTCGGCGGGGTGGCACCTCATCTCTTGTGGCAGCTCTCCGAAGTCAGCTGATTTATCAAAGCACGTGCTTGTGAAAATTGACGAAAAAGTTCATTGTATTTGCAAAGTAAATAAATAGGCAAAGCTTCAACAAAAAATTCAAGTTTAATATGGAAAACTAAGCTCACGGTATGTAAAATTGATATCTGCTGTGATAAGAAACGAATTTTGTGTTTTATTGCTGTTGTCTGTTGTATTGTTTGTTGTATTTTTTGCAGAAAAATAATAAATGTAATTGTGTTCTGTGGAGTAATACTATTGCGGCGCATGTAGGCGCATGCAACTAAAAATGGCAAGTTATTTGTTAAGGCCCCTGGTATAAAGTGTTATTAATCTTTTTTGCCCATTTTTGCCCTTTATCGAATAATATGCATTTTAAGTGACATATGAGTTTTCGCAAGAAACTCTGATTGATATCACTAGTTTACAAAAATAAAAAAAATAAATGACCCATTTCAACTGAAATATTTTTTTATTCTAGTTTGGAATGCTGATCTCAAAAATGGATTTCAAAAATTTTTTCATGGCTCCGTTTTTGAAATATGAATTTTTTTATTTTTTCGGTAGGTGCTCTTACATTTTAAACCATATCTCACTTCATAATTGTCAAATAGAGTCAGGCAAGACATGAATCGAAAGATAATCAAGCTGCCAATAATCGGGTAGAACATTTTTTTAAATCGGGTTAGTAGTTTGAATACAATAACCAAAAAAAATAAAAAAAATTTAAAACGGAGCCATGGAAAAATTTTTGAAATCGATTTTTGAGATCACCATTCCAAACTACACTGAAAAAAAACTTCAGTAGAAATGGGTCTTTTTGGCTGTAAACTAGTGTATTTGGAACAGCAACAATCGAAATGCAGATGACATAACTGAATACATTAAAGAAGAGATCAACAAAATCGATTTAAGCATAAAAATATAGATCAAGTTAAAGCCAAATTAAAAGATATCTGTCAACATATAAAACCATGCACTCAGAATGGCTTTTAAAAAATTTTGAAGTGGAAATTGATCATGAAAATACAGCAAGATCATCACCCTCCAATATGGGACGACAAAAACTAACCTATACCCCCAAAACAACAAAACTAACATTTCCAACAAACAAAAAAAAAAAAAAAATACCAAATACCCCCCCACCCCGCCCCACCAAAATTTAAACATTACTTTCCTCCCCCCCCCCCCCCCTCTCTTTTCTCCCTCATAAATAAACATTGTGGGGGCAAGTAACGCCCCACCCAACCAAAAAAACTTATTTTTCTTGATAAAAAGAAAAAAAAGAAGAAGCAGGAGAGAAAACTTTCTTTCTTCACCCATTTTCCTGGGGGGGGCCCGGGGCAAAAATTTTTTTTTTTCCATTTCCGTTGAAAAAAAAAATTATTTTTTTTTTTGGTTGGTTTGTGCCTATACTGAGGGAGGGCTACGATTGAACAGAAAATTGGCCTCCGAACTTGTCTAACAGACTAGTTTGCGGTTGGAAAGGGGCATGTGGCGTGGGTAATACACATAAGTACCAATGTTCCCAATTGTCAAATGTGCCAAATTGCACATCAAAAAGTTCGATTTTTAAAAAAATGTGACGTTTTGTCCATACCATTTCAGGTAATTGTAAGGGCGGGAAGTTAGGGCGTGGCCCAATTGACGACATTTTTTTTCGAAATTCTAGTTTAATATAAGACACATTTACACAAAATTTCAAGGGTCTAGCTTTGTTTTTAGAGTTTATGCCACAAAATTTGGCTAATCGCCCATAGTGCCATGGTTGCTTTCTCCAAATGCTCTGTGTCACTAAGAGTTTGCTTTGATTGTCGAACTGTATTGATGTGACAACTGTACTTCGACCGGAATTATTCCAAACGGTAGTTTAGGCTCTACAGATACATTTACACAAAATTTATGTGGTCTAGGCTCTCTATTTCCTTAGAGCTTATGCCACCAACTATCTGTTTTGGTTGTAATACGCCCTTCTTTTCCCTTTTTGTAATGAGCTGAAATTCGGTTTTACCCGCGTTTGAAGCTCCTTATACGATTTACAAAATCTTGTTTGGTTTGGACAACTATTTGATATAGCTGCCATATAACCGATCTGTCCGATATGCACCAACTAAACATATTGAGCTGAAATTCGGCTTGAGCGCGTATTTTAACTTCTTTAGCGACTTATCAAATATGGTTCGATCCGGCATACTATTTCATATAGCTGCCATATTGATGATCTGTCCGATTTGCTCCAACTCTGTTGTACTTTACGCTATTACTTTTATTTTTAGCTCTAAATACGATTAAAAAAACATTTTTCACTTTGACGCTGCCAAAACGAAAATTTTTTTTATCTCTCACTCTCGAGTAATATGTTCAACTTAAACAAAATTAAGCTGCAATAAAGCCGATTTTCTCGAAAAGTCGCACGTTGTAGCAAGATGTGTTAGTTACTCATTAATCTACTAACTTTCGTTAATACGCTGTGCCATGTACAACTTCTATTCCACGAAACACTGTTACACTTGTTGGGGTTAACCTAAAACAACACACGGCACAATTGGGCAAAAGCACAGAACAATGACAAACTAGTTATCAAATCTTAATTTAACATACCTAAACTAACATTTTGCATTTTTACATTTTTTATTTTGCTTCTAACTTTTTGAACAGACACACTCAAAGACGGCTCATATTTGCTGCCAATTTCACAAAAAACACGTGGCACACAAACAGCTGACTTCAACCGCCCGTCAAAAAACCAGTGTTGCCACTAAGTTTGAATACAGTTTTTTTTAAGCTAATATGAGTATGGAAATATTAAAAAACCAGTTTATATTTGAAATCTGAAAAAAAAATTTTTGGGGTTTATGCCAAAAAAAGGGCAAAAAATACCACTGTGCTCTGTAGGTGTTGTGTCAGACAGAGTGTTCGTTATTTACTGGTCAGATGCAGCCCAACTGACATTTGATTTGAGTTTTTGTTGGTGTGACCGCATATTTTGAAGACAAAAATCTTGAAATAGCTAGATACCCAGCATTGTTTTTCCTAACTTGGAATAATTTTACAACAATTCATATCTTGAGACTTTTACACTTTTACAAGCTATTTTTTAAACATACCACAGGACAGCATAAAGGATGTAATTTTCTTCTCATGTGTTTTGTTGTTGTGTTGATAAATTTTGGTGTTTACCATCAATTAAAATTGAATACCCCAATTTTAAACAGTTTTTGAATTTCTGAAATAATGATGAAAAATGTGTTAATGTAGCTGATCACGCATATGATATCTTTGTCAATTTTCACGACTTGCAAAAGGGAATGATCTATGAAACATTATTGTTGGCGATACATAAGTATGCAAAGTTTTTAAAGCCATTTTTGAAATCAACTTATGTTGCGCCTTTGCAACCCTTTTTAAAGTCAAAAATGCTGCACCTTTGCAATATTTAAAAATTATTTTGACGGTAACTTAAAGAAAGGTATGTTTTGCAAAGTTTTGCTTCTTGAACCATTCCGAAAATCTGCATCTTCATTATGAAAATTGTTATAAACATTTATGCTTTTATCGTTGTGCCCAAATGGCCGACTTTTTATTAGCGATAGCTTACAACTTACAACTTATGGTTCTACATATTAGCTCCCAGCTAATTTCGATACTAACTTTCGATACGAAATGAAATAAAGCGGAGTGTCAAAGGAAACAAACACAAATTGACGTTCGAAATTTTCTTTCCAATGAATTTTCTTTAAATTTGATGTAGATTCTAGTGTTGTGAAAACATCGATGGTGGCCACCTTCGATAGTTTGAACCTTTAAAGTATTCTAGTATTCTAAATAGATCAAGTATCGATAGTGCTATCGAAAATGTTTTATTTTGAATATACAACAACAAAAACCAATATTTTTCTTTCCATATTATCCAAGGAATTACAAATTAAGAAATGAAATAATATCATAGGAAATTTAAGAAAAAATAAGAAATTCGTGCTCTTACTTTGTTACAATATAAACTATGCTCCAATACATCGATAGCGGGTCACAACAATCGATGGTTGGACAAATACACAAACATCGAAAGTATAGATAGTGCTATCGATGTTTTTATAAAACAAGTAGGTTCACAGTAGAGGCTGCAAAAGACTCTGCTGCCAAAAAAAAGTCTTTTACAAGGTTCGCTGCCGCAGCGCTTGCTTGCCAAATGGTCACAGTAGTGGAGTCATCTATTAGTAAGTTTTGAAAATTCCTGAACCAGCATTGTTCAAAGCAAGTAATGGCGTCATCTATTGGTCAAGTTATAACGCTGCTTCTACAGGTACTGAGAATATTACATCTAGTATATTATCCAGGGCTGCAAACCGGTATTTTGGGAAGTTCGAACCGAACCTGAACCGGAGCAGAAGGATTTTTTTTCCTACTGAACCCAAACCGAAACAAGTCAAATAGAAAACGGTTCGGTTCAAAAAACATGTTCCATTACATTTTTTCTATGCTATAAATGTCAAGTTTTCCATTTTGTAATATTTGTAAAGCTAAGGTCCCACAGGAAAACAAAATTTGAACACATTGTGCAAACAAAATCAAATTTGTTTCCACGTGAGCAAATATTTGCACTTAAAAAATTTGCGCAAATATTTCCCCTCCGCAAATAATTTGCGTTAGTGTTCACACAGTCGGGGGCAAATTTTATTATACATTTCATTGCCCAATCTACTAAATGTATAAATCAAGTAGGCTGATTTTTTTGAGCAAACAATATATTTTTTTTTAATAACACAACAGAAAAGGCATAGACATGGATAGCCACAAAAATAACTGCCTAATGATTTTATGATGCAGAGCTGCATATCTATGGGTAATTGAGCAAGAAGAAGCGAGAAGAAACATGCTCGCCGCAGTGCGTGGGTTAGGCTATGGCTTTCACTCCGCGAAAGCGAAGGTTGCTGCGTTGCAATTAGAGTCTCTAGATCTTTAAAAAATTGACGCATTTTGGGTTTCATTCTTCATTTCTTGTCGCTTATAGTCCTTAGTACTGTAATACGGTTCATAAACTTGGACATTAACAGCAGCGCGTAAAACAGGGATTGTAAAAAAAGCGTGACCAAAAAATAAGAGTGTATTGGTGTACTTAACCAGCTCTGATACCGCTGAACATCGACTGAAAAGTTGTTTGCTCTTAACATTAGTATTTTTTAGTTGTCTTGTTGGTCCAATGATTCAGCGAAGGGACACCATTATGCTTAATGCAATCTCGGCAACATGTCGATTAATGGTCACACTGCGCTTTTTGGCAAGTGGAGATAGCTATAGGTCATTGCAGTAGGTTTTTCGAACACACACAACAATATTAATAGAAATAAATCGCAGAATCCTCTTGGTTTACTTGCAACGAAGTCGGCGTATTGCATCCCTTAGACTCCAGCTTACTGCTATAAAGTGACCTTTTCTACCAGAACATTTTGTTGCTTATTTATATGTTCACAACCGGAGCGTGTCCACAACCGGAGACTCTCCCCTACTAATAAATAAATACAGACCTAGCCAAAAGTATTTACACAAGTGCCAATAATAGACGCATGTGAACTGATGCTTATCAGTTGTCAAAAGTATTTACACACGTTTTCTTTGCGTCAAAATTATTTGCACAATGCAAGTTCGTCATTAGTATTTGGTTTGCAGTGAAAATTGCAGGTTCTATTTGTTCAAGTTATCTTAATTAATTTACAGATAAGTCAATTTAATCATTTAACTGTTGCAAATTATTACTACAATGCCAAAAACAAAGGAGTTAACTGTTTAGCGCCGGGCTGAAATTGTTGCTAGGTTTAAAACCGGTACCTTTGCAGTCGAATTAGCTAAGTTGTATCAAATATCGCGGAGAACGGTGTATAATTTTGTTAAAAATTAAGGATACAGTTGGAAGTTTAAATATCTAAAAAGCACAGGCCGAAAACCTGTGTTGGATCAAAGACAATGCAGGCACTTACTAGGAGTTATAGAAAATAATCCAACTGCAAGTCCCGTTAAAATTGCCGCAGAGTCAAAAACCATAATTGGCAAAAAAATTAGTGAAACTACACTTCGTCGCAGGCTAAAGGACGCTGATTTTAATACCTATGTTGTTCGTATAGTGCTGGACATCACACCAACCAACCAGTCAAAACGTCTTGAATTTGCGTTCGGAGACTTGGTACCGATAGTAGGGACATTAAACCAAAACGGATACCTCCGTATACTAAATGATCATGCTTTCCCATCAGATTCTACAGCAGGACAATGCTCCATGCCATAGGGTACCAACCCCCACAAAGCCCTGATCTGAATATCATTGAAATTAGCACTAAAATTATTTCAATTTTCCTACATGTTTGCTGAATTAGCGAAGAAAAATATTATTCCTGAGCCCCGGTTGGAACCCGAACCTATGTTCAGCGACCTTCTGAACCCGCTCCGTAAGCCCGAACCCAAAAAGATTCGCGGGTTCGAACCCCGGAGTGAACCCCTCCCGATTTTTAAGAGGTTTTCAGCCGTATTATTATCTGGCTTGACGGACTTTCTATTTCATTTCATTCTTACAAAAACAAACTGTACTACACGTACAGTGTAACTGTTCCAATTATAGCCACACTGTCCTTTAACAGCTTTTGTAGCCCGTGAAATATTTCTTGCATACTCGCAAAATTTTATGACAATTACTAAGAAAGTTGTGTCTTTTTATGGCGTCAGTTCGGTGGTTAGCTTGACACTTCCATTTATAATGCTTAACAAACAATAAATATAATATCTGACCCACATATAACAATGCACTGACAAATTTATACAATTAGAGAGCAGACAGCAATGTCCGTAGATTCTCCACCAATTTTGTTTTTTTTTTCCAGCAAGCTTTACAAATATTTGCGCGCAATTTTTCATATTAAACGACAGGCAGGCAAATGGCGAAGGATGAACGTGGAAAAGGGGATGGGCAGGTCCGTCGGAACTGAAAGATTGCAGCAAGGCTGCAAAAACTACGTTCAACTTGTGCCAACTGTGATCAATCTTCGGGACAGAGCACAGGGACAGGCAGTTGCATCACATTTGGGAGGCCCCCGGGCAAGCGGGCACTCAAGCATGAGCCCAGTCTGGCCCTTAGCACTGGCATGTCCTTGTCAAAAACAGGGGAAACAAACAGGCAGCAGGAAAGCAGCACAGTCTGAAATGCAAAACTGGAAAATTGCAACATATTTGCAATTGTCGTTAAGGTTGAATCCGGAGGAGAAGGCAAAAAAAAACAGAAAGCAAGGAAGCAATTGGCCAAATGAATGAAGTTGAAGCGAAACGGGATGGCCAGGCACTTGAACTGCCTGTCAGAAGTTGGCTACTGGTAGCGCCGTAAGATTGATTGGCCTGGGCAAGGAAGTAGAGGTCGCGACATTTTCTCTCTCTCTCTCTCGCTCGCTCGCTCGCTCACTCACTTTCCCTTCTTCCCCCATTTCAAATTAGTTGGCCTGTCAAAAACTTTAAGCCTGGCGGCAGAGACCAAACATAATGGAGGGCACGAACAAAGGGCAATCATAGAGCAACAACATCTAGTAGAAGAAAAGTAAAATAAGATGTAGCAAAAGTTGGTTGAGACTTGTTCGGAAATTGAAGATTTCTTTTGCATATTTGCTTTTCACTCTCGTTTGGGAATCACCAAGATTTTTATTGCATACTTTTCAGATTGCATTTACTATTCCAGTTTGTCGGCAAACTAAACAGAGTAAAACATTTCCAAGTTTTGGAACAGTTCTTAGAGTTTTTAACGTGGTTTTTTTCAGGACGTCCAGTCATCTTATTCACAACAGTGAATTAATTGTTATGGTTGGAATGTTAACAAGTCCTCCCTAAAGGTTAAATTCGGTCATTGACGGTTCTCCCTTGTGTAGAGTCCATCAGTGAAACTTAATTTATTCCTAATTCGAAAAAATCTAAACTTTGAGAGTCAATTAAAAATCCAAAATTCACAAGTATAATTTTCTGAAGTGAAGGGACTTTCGCCTTAAAAGTCATCAGTGAACTCAACCGAACCGAATTGTTTTGATTAGCGGTTCGGTTCGGTTCAGTACAGGTTTGCATCCCCGATTTTTATGCTATTTGTTTAGTGTGCTTTCTAATCCCATTTTTGGCTCATGGGTACGTCAACAAACAAAGTTATCGAATTTGATCTAAAGAGCAGATAATATGTTCTACGGATACATAACTCTCGGCCGTTTTTTCCAACGCCGCCAACCAACTGAAGAATAGTTTTAACATGGCGTTCGTATGCAGATTTCATACTAGCAAAAAATCGGCTGACCCTTTATTTTAAAGCTGAGCAAGTAAGAGCGTTGCATTCGACTGGCCCGTCTCCAAAATACCCTGTACAATTGAGACACACAAACACACGCACACCCAATCGCGCACACGCACAGGCGCGAGCGCAAACTGACTCATACGCCCAAATTAGGCACAGCGCTTCCTCCTCCCCTCACACAATTAAAATTGTTTCGTCTATAACTTGGTGTTTTTGCTCGGATCTTATTGCGCTTTTCAGGGGGGAGGGGGGAAATTTTGGATATGTGAAATAATCTTGATCTGGGTACGGTATACACCTAGGTTCATGCAAAAATTTGTGTCTCTACAGACAGACGGATAAACGGACATGGTTAAATCGACTCGGCTGTTGGTGCTGATCAAGAATATACATACTTTAAAGGGACGGAAGTGTTTCCTTCTCCCCGTTACATACGTTTTCACAAATTCATGATCCCCTTTTACCCATTTTCAATAGATAAGGGGTATCAAAATAATGCTATACGAAGATTTCGTTCAAATTTCTGGATGCTGACTAGTTTAGGCTCAAACTTGGCAGTAGCTTATTGTGATTTTTTCCTGTAACCTAAGTTGTGAAACAAGATAATCGAAATCGTTACTGTTTTAGCACCTGCAAAAGTTTCATCAAGAAGAATGGGAGTTAAAATAACATAGTCTGTTTGAGAATGATGGTTATCTATGTGCAATATTTCTTGATGCGATAACACAGTGCCACAAAATTCAACTTTTTGTATAGCTTGTGAACGGGACCAATAAATTGTGAAACTAGAGGATTCACGTAGCAACACCTAATACCCAGTTTTTCTTGAGCACCACAAATCCTTCGCTGGCTACCTATACGATTGGCAATAAACCCTTGGAATGAATATCTACATTTGTTGATCTTGAAATTCTTTTTGACCCCAATTCGACTTTTAATACTCATATCTCCTCTATTGTTAACAGAGGAAATGGTGTACTTAGATTCATTAAACGTTGGTCGAAGGATTTTAATGATCCATTCTCCACAAAGCTTCTACACACTGCTCTAGTCCGTCCTGTACTTGAATACTGCTCTTCCGTCTGGTGTCCGCAGTATAAATAGAATATAGACTTAAGTTTACTTAAAGATAGTTTTTCTTTTGTTTTATTTTTTCTTTTCTTCTTTTTCTTTCTTTTTATTGCTATCCTTGATTTATTATTTAATTTATTAAATTATTATTTTGGTATATCAGGTTTTAGACGGGCAAATAAAATTCCCCCACCGTGTCGGAGCCGTTATTAGTTTATTTTGTAATATCATTAGAATCTCTTTGATAGGCTTTCGTAGTTCATAAAACTTTTGGTAACGTATTTGTATTTTTGTTGAATGCACTATTTCATGTTGACTCTAAATAAAATAAAAAAATAAAAAAGTTTGCGTTTAATTGGCACATTTATACTAGCAAAATACACCTACAACATCTGTTGCTGGATTAAAAAACACGAGAGCTACAATTTTGAAAAATTCACCACTACTAAATTGCCGCCCCCAATGGACAAGCTGTTAGTACCCTGCCCATAGAGGTTTAAGTGTTTGAAAATGCTCTGCTATTTCGTAGTATTATGTTTTTGCTCTTGCTCCTGCTCTGAATATGAAAAGAGCAGAGCAGTAGCCGAGCAGAAAATCAAATCTGAAACACTATGCTGTGCTCCGTGCTGTCAATTTAGTCAATAGCACACAAAAAACTACTATCAAAATACTCGGAGCAATAGGAGCAACCGGAGCAAAGCAGGCACAGAGCTTCTAGAGCTGCTTCCAATAGTGCATACTAAGAATTTAATAAATATTTTAACAGATTGGCTCAGTGTTGATTATCCAAGATCGTATTCAAGTTTTAATATTATTAGTACATCAAGGGTGAGCTCAGCAATTAAATTGTCCTCCGATGGTACCTAAGAATTCGCGATCTTAATTTTGATTAATTTAAAGAAAAGGTTTGCTAAAGGCAGCAATATTAAGATTTTGGGTGATTACATTGTGGAACACTCAAAATGGCCTGGGACGGGGACCAATAAATTTTGAAACTAGAGGCATCAGGTAGCAACACCTCATACCCAGTTTTTCTTCAGCACGTCAAGTTCGCGTTTAATGGGCACATTTATACTAGCAACACACAGTTACAACATCTGTTGCTGGTCAAATAAGAATGAGAGCTAAAATTTTGGAAAATTCACCAAAGTTAGAGGGAGTTACCAGCATTGTTATTCCAAATTCCCGCCTCCAATGGACAAGCGGTTAGTACCCTGCCCATAGAGGTCTAACTTAGAAAATGGAATAAATGGAAAACCATTCGATGGAATTTTTTAAGATTTTAAATATATTGAGAAACTGACCAATTAAATGAGTCCTCAAGAGATGGTAACATGCATCTAAAAACCGCGATAGTGGGTACCACATTTGAAAGCACCCATTATCGAGTCAATATAGGCAATAAACTAGACATAAAAATAGACCGAACTGCGTTTTCAGTTTTACCAACGAAGCCTTGGTTCTAGAATTTTTCAAGAATTGAAATATATTGAGATACTGATCAATTAATTGTGTCCTTAAGAGATGGTAACATGCATCAAAAAACCGCGATAGTGAGTACCACATTTGACAGCACCCATTATTGAGACCATATAGGCCATAAAGTAGAGATCAAAATAGACCGAACTGAGTTTTTAGTTTTACCAACGAAGCCTTGGTTTTTGGTTTATAGGTATTTTTGCACTATCAATTGTCTTAGAACCCACTCAAGTAAGTGTTGAACGTTTGTTTTCAGGAGTAGACTTTATTATGAATCCTTGCAGGGATTCCACAGACAGACTCTAAATGCTTTAATCTTATTTAGATCTATTAGATATTCAGATCTAATTACAATCTCGATTAATTTGTTATTTCTGAAAATAAGCATTTGCTTTATGAAGGTTTAAACTTAATATGATACTTTTATGAATGAAATCTATTTCCATCTTTTATTTTTTTAATTTAAAATTTTAAGCTTTCAAATAACCGATAATACTTCTGTATTAGATATTTGAACTTAGTACACAGTAGTATTTACTAAATAAATGAAATTTTAAGTGGGGTCGCTATTTTCTGTTATTGTGTTATCTGATCATATTGAACAGATTTACACCACAAGAACTCACACTTATGATTAAAACTTAAACGTACTTAAATACGCTTACATTAAGCTATAGGTAGGATAGCCTATCCTGGATAGGTAACTACACTCAGAGAAAAAACCAAGCCGATCGTGCTTGATATCAAGCAGTTTTGATGTCAAAAGTACGGTAAAACAAAATGTTCCTGGATCCAAGCCGAAAATACTGAAATCAAGCATACATTTTTGAGATTAAAAATCCTTGGTCTTAAATTTAGTCGGCTTTATACAAAGCGTAGATCTTCTTGTCTGTAAGCATGAAAAGTCTCGATTTCAAGAATAGATCTTCTTGGATTTAAGTAGAACATCCTGATATTTAAATTTTTTTAAATTATATTTATTATAACTTAAAATACAAAGTTTTTACTTATCTTTACTTATCACTAATTTTTAATTAGTGAGATCAGTTGTGTTTGTTCACAACTGAAAACAACTTATGCATTATTGTACACCAAAAATAAGCTGGTTGCTTATACGGTACCGTTTTATCATTCTCCCGTATGCAACCAGCTCAGATTTGGTGTACAATAATGCATAAGTTGTTTGGTAAACTTAAACACACACATACAAAGCGTATGTATATTTAAACTTTAACACTTTTACGCACTATTTAAATATTTCAATGTCTCTTTTGAATTAAACTTTTTAGAAGATGATATAAGGTTTTGATATAATGTTTTGTTGATCCTCCATTGTTTTAATTGCATACATCCATTAACTTTCACACATATGCTTACTTTGGCTTCTCATTGTCCATTGATAATTCAAGCCAATTTCGCAACCGTCGTCGCTGCTTCGTAGTAGCCAGCAGCGATGCTGAGCGCGAGAGAGAAAATTGATCTCATTTTTTGCTAGCGCTCTCCGCTTATGGCTACCCGCACTTCCCTTGCCTACAAGTTTGAATTCGAGGTCGATTGTCTTCTCGTATTCGAGCAGTTTTTTTCTTAAGAAATCAAGAAGAAGAAAATCTAATTTGAAACCGAATTCTGTCTCGCCAATTCGTGCTAGATTTCTCTGGGTGTATAATATCCAGGATACTAGAACAGCTTACTTCAAACACGTTATATGATCTACACAAGGCTACAAATGGGACCGTTCGGGATAAATGGGACTCTGTGTACCTTTGGTACAGAGTATAAATCATATATTTGGTTTCTTTACACAGCCCAAAGGGCTACAAGCCGAGCTTCTCTCAATCTCTAGGCGTGTGTGCTTATATTTTTTACACAAGAGATAAGCTTTTTCATGGCTAGTTACTTCACAGCCGATAGCCAGCGGAATCGAACCCATGACCACCCGCACAACAGGCTCACACACTACGGCTCCACTACGAACAATCAATTTACAATTCTAAAATCGTTTTATATGACTCCTCAAAGCCGTATTACGCCGATTTTGGATATGATTTTCATATGATAATCCTTCGATTATGCACTATAAATTTGTTTATAGTGCATATGCTTACAGCGGATCGGAGTTGCATCTTACAGCTTACGTAAAAGCTATTCCCAGCTTTTAGTAGAATTTAAAAAAAGTTGAAAGTTCTCAATACAATAAGCTGTCGCTTATCTGTGGAAAACATCTTGAATATTTTCTTGAAATAATGTTTGAAACACAATATAATGTTTGTTATACCACAGAATAATGATTTTGAAGAAATAAAATGTTTTCAAAGACAATCAAAATGCAAATGCTTAGTTTGTGTTGATTTGGAATCACTTTGGCACAGTGGTTCACAGGTTAGGCAACAACTTGTTGAGCTTCTCTGCTGGAACAGCTAAATGACCTGCTTTCCCTTCCACTGTGTGCATTTCTCTTCGCCTTGCCTGAGTGCCTTTGGCATAGTTTAAGTCTGCCACTGCTCCCAAGACGCCTCAAACTATTTATAGCCCTCTTCTTCGCTCATTGCCCACTTTTTGTGAGCTGCACTCAAAAGCAGGCTGCAGTTTTTTTTGCCAGCCACTTGTCAACTGTTGACGTTTCTTTGTTGCCTTCCTGCTGCTGCTGCTGCTACTTGTTGTTGTTGATTTTTCATTTCTGTCTGCACTCGCACAGGCCCCGTGTCCATTTATCTGTTAAAGCAAAACCCTGCAAGCACAAGCAGCCAAGTGTCCTTGGGCAGGACACACAGACACCGTCATATCCATGCATGGCAGGGCAATCCAATTATCATACGCCCCTTGGTAGCCATGGCAGCCGGCGAAACTCTAATTGGAAGCAAACAGCTTGGCCTGGACCAGCTCCAAAGTCGATGTCAAAAGCCAGCGCCTGCCAAAAGAAAAAAAAAAGAAAACATTTTGTAGACTTACATTTCTTTCTCTTTCGTTTTTTCTATCCACACACATTTCAAAGGCAAACGCGTTTCGCCTTTATTTAAAATTCATTCATTCATTTACAGTTTTTATAGCACCGAATTGATGAAAAAAACGCCCATTTCCTATCGAAAAAAAATAAAGGCAAGCAGAAACAGTTTATAAATTTTTAGCGGTTTTTTCAACAACAACAAAAACAGCTTGAAAAACTTTCCATTAGAGGAACATATACACACACACAGCAACGGGGGATTGGTTTGACCCGTGGACTGTGGGTTGTGTAGTGATATTTCTGCCTGGATGTCGTTTGCTTCACTATTTGTCATTTCGGCTAGTGCTCGTCGGACGGGGAGGGTCTTTCGCTCATTAAAGCAACTGGCTATCACACAACAGATTATGTTGACCTCTTTGCCTCTTACAAGATGTGCTTGGCATTGTAAAGTTTGGTGTTCCCTCAGTTACCCACCCTACCATGTTAACATTTGGTCACAAAAGTAACAAAGCCTAAATCAATCATCGATGCCACCTAATAACTTGATACCCCTCCATTAAATCCTTTACTCCAAGGTTCTCATGGTTTGTGCTTCATTTGCTAATGCCTACGACAATTCACAAATTGGCAATCATCATTGTTTGTATATATAGTAG